>JAOEHI010051269.1:0-19023 GCA_025447815.1 Percopsis transmontana | reverse complement strand
TAAACAAACCCCCCCCGGGTCCCAAAAATTTTATAACCCCATCACCCATTGGGCCCCCCCCCCCCCCCCCCCCCGTCGTCCTCTAGATACATTCGCCAGCTTCTAGCCTAAATAAATTGTCCTGTTTATGCAATAGGATTAATTAACGCCTCTTCCATATATCTAGTCGGTGTATCTACTGGCTCTGTCCTCTGGAAATATAGCATATAAATATGCAGCACATGGACATTATGCATAACATGCATATTGGACAAATAAGCGGTATTATAGGCCTATTTTTCTTCCTATATTGGGTGCCTCTGCACGTCAGTTTGAATCACTCAATACACATTAACACGTGCATCTAAAGTCTTTTTTGTTTTGTTTAGCTCAGAGGTCTATAGGCTATAGGCTAGCCTTGTGTATAATCATATTTTATCACTTAAATCAGCATTTTAGGATAAGAAAAATAGATAACACCTGTTTTAATTATATTTGTATACCTCAAGCAAAGGCCTTCTGTTCACCCATACAGCACTGTGGAGAGCAGACTAATACTTTTTTATTGGCAGATTAACAGTCATTTTTGTTAACGAGAGCTATTAAAAAAGCCCTGCACGGCTATGCCCCTTGTCTTTACAGCAGAAACTATTTGAACTACTTTTGGGCCGGTTTAATACCATAATAAAATTCTACATCAGTGCTGCTTTGATTTTATAGGCCTGATATATGGCCTGTGGCACTGTGGACCGTAAACGCGGCTGAGGAGAAGCAAAGCTGTTGCATTCTTCCTCCTCTCCCGGAAAATGAGCTCTCACTTCGCATCCAGACGCCAAAAGTAAACAAAGCGAGGACCGGAGCTTGGTGGAGTAACTGGTTGTATAGGCTCTCATATGCTATATTCAAGGATAAACGAATATTGACACATCTCTCTGGCCGCTGTTTTTCTCAAAAGTCTACGTCACAGGACTATGCTACTAGCTGCGAGCCTCAGGTCAGTTTTTTCAGTAAGTATCCTACCAGTATAGGTTTAAAGTCATTATAGCTATGAGGTTAAAGCTGTATTCACACCGATATGGCTGTTTAAATAGGCCTAGTGAACAGATGTAACTAAATGCAAGTTAAACTGTTAAGCTGTAGGCCTTGGTATCTTACAGCCATTCCAGTTCCCTCTGTCCTAAACGGGAATATAATTCTGTATTCTTTATCCAGTAATTAGGCCTATATGTCGTTATAAACGGTTTAAAGTTCAAAGGCCTAAAGATGTGAGTTATGTGTCCCTTATAGGGCTAACGCATTTATTTACGAGGATTCAATTTGAACTACGAGTTCCTTGGACTAACGCCACTGTTTACGAGGATTAAGCTAGTATGCTCAGCTGCTATGAGCTCTGGCTAAGGCACGGCGTGAGTTGGACTGATTGTTGGACTTTTTTGAGGACACACGGCACTGTTGGTTGGTGTGTAGACTATTTCTGGGACAACGACACATGAGAAGGGTCTTGTGCTTCTTCCCCCCTACAGTCGCGACTCTGGCGACGAAGATTGGGCCTTCAGGCCTGTCTACACAACTTTACTCTGCAACAATTGTTTTTCACATCAAAGGATAGGTTATGCTTTCAACACGTAGGGTACACAACTCCACTGCTTTGAATGTAGTGTTCTGTTTACTGTATGACCAAGATGTTAAACTATTTGAAATATTTTTAATAACCACAATTCATTAACAACGGCAAGGGATTTATTGCAACAGTTTTGTGCGCATGAGGCAATAACAGCAATATTGCTTTGTGTTATGGAACAGTGCGTAAATCTGAGCGATGCAACACGTAATCTACACATAGATGTTGAATCACCCAACGTCCGTAATTTTGAAGTGTCCAAATTACCATCAGATTTATTGTTTGGTTAGTTAAACGGGCACAAACGAGACTTTAATGCTTAATGTGGTACGTTTTTGGATTGTGTATTTCTACATACCAGAATACACTATAGAGCTGCAGTTGTTTTGACAATTTCTAAACATAAGGGGGCATCATACAAGTTTCATCTATACATAGGAATGAATTTTTTCAACCAATATGCATGGGGTGTTTACAGTGTATAATATTTTTTTCTCCAGGCTTAAACTCATGCAGTGATAATCGCACCCCACCCTGTATCTGAAGTGTGATCTTAGTCAGTTGTATAATTGGAAACACTCGCGATGTAAAACCTTGAAGTCATTATCTGTTAACCACGGTGAAAAACATCTTAATTTTCTACATGCCGCTTGATGCTTAATTCCATATGATTGATTTGGAACGTTATCGAATAGACAGGGGAGATTTATTTAAAAGTTTGTCAATTTGATTTTTGTAAAAGTTTGTCAATATTATTTTTGTTAGATACATTACTTGCTATCGCAAGCTTACCAACTCCCACAATTATTTTTAATTCTTAGTATACGCTATTGGTTGTATATCTAGATGTAGGCCGCAGGGACTGAGTAGACCTGATAGGTTGTCAATTTCATGATTTAGGCTAGAACAGTTCATTCAATAATGAGAAAGTACTTGATGAAGTAGGCCTAGCCTATAACCTCGTCTTGCAACAGGATTTAATTCTATATTCAGGTCCCGTAGTATATATACATATATTTCTTATTATAGTATAATCATGAATTATTTTGGATAAAGTATACTATAGCCTACTGGTAGATCCGTATGTAGTCTACTGTAATTTTAGTAGGTCACAATCGACGCATGACATACAAGCTACTTGAACATGAGATTATTGTCAACAGTATGTCATTAACCATAATATATGTTTTGCACTTTTTATACTTTAAAAGATAATATAAATATAGGCTATAGGTAGGTAGCCTAGTATGTTTAATCCACAAAGAGGGTGGTTTTTCGCGATTTCTCACGAAACGTTTTTCTCGAACAGAACGCTCACAAAACGGGTTAATTATGTCCATAATTGGGCTAAATATTGGCTATTCTTTTAACATATTTAAGTGGCCATAATTATATTAACGCATTTGCTAAAAATGTTACAATTCGAGAAAATAGACTCGCACAACATACCTTTATTCAAGAGAAAAAATTGTTATAACAAAGCACATATACAGTATGTGGCCTAAATATTATATATTCCACACTTCAGCACATTACTATGTACTGGGCCTATCCCCATGTGTGCGCTTTAAACTGCATATGGTCACCTATTTTATAAGATGTAATTCACAAGAGTTATCAAAAGACTTGTTTGTAATAAGTTATAGTTAGAATGGTTGAAGAAACGTCTTCTGCTAGGCCGCTGTCATTTGGATGTAAAACGACTTACCTCGGTCAGCTATTATTAGGCTACTGACTGAAGTCAAAGCCAACACAAGCTGTCCGGCCGGCCGCCTGAGTTTCTCTGGTCTGATTAAGTCATTACAGCACAGGAGTCATTAAGGCGTCGCTGGACAGAACTTGAAAAAATACCCTGCGATGCAATATGGACAACATTGGCAGGCTGGGCTAATTAATCGCAACCGCTCAACCATCACATGCCAAGAGTTACAAACAAAGTGTGTGTGTATGTGTGTGTGCGTTCTGTGTAACTTTGACTCAAACTCAAATACACCTTGCAAACTCAAAATCAAATACACCTTGCAAAACAGCCTTATTGACACATGCTCAAACTGGGCGTATTTACAGCCGTGTCCTACTAATTTATCTTAGAGTGTGGTATTACGTTAAACACTGTATTTTAAAGCCTATACTATTGAATGTAGTGTGTATTTTGGCCATATTAAGGCAAATTACTTCATTAGCCTATCTCATGGCATGTTTTCCCACAAACCAATTTAACATTAATGAAACAGCTCAGTAGTATTTGTAAGCAATTTAGCGGGCTACTTGCTCCCTAAAGATAGTCACTGTCGCAAATCTCTGTTGTGTGTGGTTGTTAAAATGGCTGACGGTGTGGAATGCCAACATGATTTAAAAAACACGTGCTTTCAATGCCATAGATGTTGATCAAGTTGTGTGCTTGTAATAGCACATTGTGTTTGTGTGTGTGTGTGTGTGTGTGTGTGTGTGTGTGTGAGTGTGTGTATGAGTGAGAGGGAGACTGTATGGCCTAATATTTATTTTCATCATTTTCATCACTAAATGTATGTATTTATGTATGTGTTAATTTAGGCAACTTATTAATCAGTATCAGTAAAAGCAATGGGAAATGTTGCAATAGACCTTTCCCCATTTATAACTTGTAAAAATTGGTCTCAACGTTTCTGCTACATCCAACGGACACATTGTCTTCCATATTTGTTGTTAGACATAGATAACATGCACGTCGTATAGATGGGATATAATTTATGGGATATAATGATTTGTGCTTTTAAATGAATGGATGATGTTGTGTTTCATTCAAGTCATTACGGTATTAAGGGTCTTTTATTTTAATTGGTTTTAATTGATTTGGGTGTGTGTGCGTGCGTCTGTGTAAGCATATAGCTACTTTCTATTAAATATTTCTCAAATTGTAGTACACATCATTGAATAAACACACATTTAAGCTCAGTCCATTGTTTCTGTTTCATTTATTTCCGTCACTTGAACCAGCAAAAGGTATATAAAAGTTCACTGCCAGTGTAAATTGAAACTAACATCGGAAGTGTCTGCATAAATATCAGTAGTCTTATACACACCAGATGGGCTATTTAAATATCCTTCTATTTTGTGTTTAAATTTCGCCCTAGTATTTATAGACAGAAAAGCAGTAACACAAATTTACACAGAGTCACAAAAATAGAAATTGTATATAAAGTAAGTATAGGCTTACAAAACAATGTAAAGCTTTCGGAAGAGATTTCTACTAGGGGGCAGTGTTAAAGTAGCAAAGGCCCATACTGAATGTCTGTAAAATACTTGAACGGGTAGGCTACTGTATTCGACACTGTAATGAATAAATATACATATAGGACTATGCAGTATATGGTATAAATCAGTTTGTTGCTCTTGGGGAATAATAATAAATTCCTGGTTCGAAGTAGGCCCATCTAATATCCATCCATCGTCACTAAATGTTTTGATAAACTGATGTTAAAGTGCGCCAATAGATGGAGCTGAGTTGGAAGCCAGGCGCCAGAGTTGACACAAGAAAACAGACCGAGAACGGCCCGTGGCCGGTAAATGTTAATGCACTATTAAACGGCCTGCAAATTATGCGGGAAACCTTCGCCACTGACACGCGATATAAAAAAACACAGTGGGCCGGTATATCTCCGAGGGGAAAGGAGCGTGAGAGCAGATTTACTGCTTAGCCGCGGCGCGCTGTACTTCATGAAACGTATTATGTTTGAAAATGAACGGGTGACGGGCTCGAGCAACGTTCATCATGCGCCCGGTATTAAACGGAGATGTCTTGGACAGGCATATTCTTTCACTAGTCTTCCATTATAGCCTATAGTTCCCTCACAGAAACAACACACACACACACACACACAAGTATAAATACACAAGCACTATACGTAAAACACCAGACTATAGCCATAGCCTTGTTGTATAGCCTACCTCGGTAATATATAATAGCTACCAGAACCACCCAATATAATTAGCCTTCATAACTAACATGGTAGCGGAAAAGATTAATGTATTTGCTCCTATAGGAATCGTATTACATTGGGCACTTCACAATAGTGATGTTGTCGTTCATTATTTTTGTATTGTTCCATACAATTTCGTAGGCAAAATTGTGCACAAAACCAATCTCAACACGGCTAGATGTAGCTATACTATGTACATTAGTGGTGCGAAATGTAACATGCTAAATGTGTAGCTAGTCTGTACTCCCCAGTTAACATGCAAGCCCCCCTTCCCAATTAGATACAACTTCCTGTGCGTTCACATCAGCTGCGTGTTAGTAGTATAGGTCTACCGTATGTTGTCATTGTTATATAGAGGTATCATACTTTATATATGCTAGCATTGAAATGAACATTGACAAAAATCTCCGGGCAATGTTGTCACCAGTTGGGACCTACTATTTAGCAACACAGAGCCTACATAAGCCTGTAACCACACGCCTTCCTCGATCGTGAAGAGGTCGGTGCGTTTTGTTCCCCGTCGGTCTGGTCCCCTTTGCGCGCGGCGCGATGGAGTTGACACTGGAGTGATTCAGGTAGTTTCAGGTTCCTGTGATCTCAAGCGTCCAGCCCAACAACTTGAAACTACCTAGATCACACGACAGCCCGGTGGGAAGGATCAAGTTCAGCTCGCTGTTGCGGGGTGAATTGAGAATAGCCCATTATCTCGCACGCCAGGAAGAATCAAAAAGCCTTGTACGTCTGTTTATACAAAGCAAAAAATTGAATTTCACGAGATACAAAATCTCCTTACCGAACCAGGTGCGTGTAAAACGTTTTAGTTTAACTGGCTGTTTTAGATACCTTCTGTGCTAGACTGGGGTAGCTTGTGTCAGATCAAACAGTAGGCTACAGTGCAGTGGAATTTGCTTGCACCCATTTTAAACACTTTTGCTGGTTTTGTTTGGTCCGGAGGCCCCAGGATTCATGACTTACCAAGGCTCCCACCACAATGCGAATTGCTTTCATTTCCCTTTATGTATTTACTCAATGCTGACAGGGTGGACTTGAAAGTCCATGCAGTAAAAGGTACACCAGACCAGATGTGTTTTCTTTTGAATGTCACTTAACAACAAAATACTTTGCCTAACCGGAGTAGGCTCCTAATACAAATCAAAATATGGCATGGATTTAACTTTGTAGGCATTTCTTAGAAGTAGCTAAGCTCAAAACGGAGAGTTCTAGAGTCGAAGATAAATCTCGTTGTAAGTGTTTGAATCAACTCGACAAAATAGAAAGCGCAGGAGGCAGGGACAGAGAAAGGACGAGATAACAGACACGAGGTGTAAACATTCTTTTAGTCTTTGTTGTCTAGCAATAGCATGGCAATAAGGTAGGCTAACCGTTAAACCACACTGTATTAAACACACCGCCACATCCGCCCTGACCATTTCCGATAGCCTCCAATAAAGCAGTTCGACAATTACCCCCATATGGAAGGGCAGCGAGACATCCCGTTTCTCGTACACAAAAACCGCCGACCAGCCGGAAAGACATAGAGAGAAGAGACACAGGCGCGAGGAGGAGATAGACCATAAACAAAATGGCAGACAGGCAGAAGGAGGAAGACCAATACAGAAAAGGACACTGTGGAGCTATAAAAACATTTGGCTCCCAACATGGCACCCCTGGGCCTGCAGCGTGGGAAACGTGCAAAGATTGTCTACCGCCATACATCCGTTTTTTCTTCCAGCATATTCATCCACCTCTTTGTCTCTCCTCTCCTCCCTTCACCCATCCCATCTTCTCCTTTCCTCTCCTCTGATCTGCTCTTCTCTTCTCTTCTCTTCTCTCAAATGGATAGCAGCTGTACTGTGCAGCCCAAATAGGAGGCTCGGCCATGTGTTCTAAATCAAACCTTCACATTTGAACCCGCTGCGTCCAAAAGCAGAACCGGCCGCTTGCATGCAACATACCGACCCAGTGCCTCTGAGAGTGCCGCGGGTATAGCCTGAGATGAAACTGGGCTACACGCTCTTTCTGAACTGGGTTAATATCCACCATTTTAAAATACAACATGTCTGTCTGACAGAACGATGGTTAATGGGACACTAAAAACACAATTACGATCGCAATAGGATTTGTATGGGACGTGTATCCTCTTTTCTCTGCACGCTCGAGGTAACATTCCTGACGCTCTGACGAATGACACACACACAGACACAGAGGATGTTTTCTAGACCATCTGCACCTTGGCTTTTCAACTTCAGAAGGCAGGATGTGGAATTAATCAAAATTAAAATTACACAGCTGCTCTCAGAGGCGTCCTTAAAACACTGAAAACAGCAAACGGTGTCCCAGTAAAATCTAAAATGAAAACTGAAAACAATCGTGTTTTAAAGCCTGAGTTAGAAATGTATAGTCCTCCCTTAAATTCTATAATATGATAAAATAATTACAACAATAATAACGACAATAATATTATGTATAATAATATTAATTATTATAATTATTATATTCATTTTAGTTGCCATATTGTCCAACAGCGAAAATTAGGTGCAACAAAAATTAGCTATATCGAAGGCATGATTTTCCTTTAATTTAATTTGAACCTTCTATTACAGTATTGTTTTCCATCTTTGTCCACATTGAGATATCAAGGTCGACATTTTATTTTTTAATAGTGCAACTCATGGATTCTATAATGTATACATTTGAGATTTTATGCAATATACCTATTGTAAAATTTTAGGCATTATGCATAATTTTGCACTACCCTATATATTTTTTCATCGGATTATTACGGTATAGGTCCTACGTGCAATACAATAAAAAACAATAAAATGATTAGTTCACTTAGCGTACAAGCCAACATACATTAGTAGTCCAGTCATAAGAAAATTAAAGTCTTTTTTTGTGATGATTCTTAAAATGCTAATAAAATATGTTTATTAAAAAAATTCAAATCAAAGACGAGGAGAAAGGAGGACTAAGGCAAATATACACATACATTATATATAGGCTATCATTACAAATATTAGGATATAATTATCTTAATACTCATTTTAATTCAATACAGCCCTATGCCCTGCGGACGGCGTCAGTAATATTAGCATACAGGCAGATTGTTTTAGGAATAGGCTTATTGAATATTTGTAGACCCCTAATGCTTGTCATTAATTAGTCTAAAGTTAGACTATTTAGATTGTGTTGTTTAGGACAAAAATATATATGCCTAGCCCTATTTATAAATATAGGCCTATATAAATAAAAATCTATAATTATTAGTTGACTGGGTAAAGGTATTTAGGCTAATACATAAGCCAATCGGCCAAATCATTCCACCAATCAACCAATATCCTCTCTTCAACGCTTAAGCAAGTCCGCAAGCGCTATCTTCAAAAAACAGAGCTCTTTATTAAATCATGACGTCATGATAAACAGAGAAAAAAGTCAGTCATGCAAGGACACGAGGAGACAGATAATATTAGGCTATATTACACACAAGTCCTTTAAAAATGCTGTGCTTATAGGTCATAACGTTTTATCCAAACCAAATATATATATATATGTAGCCTACATGTAGTGTACACGTGCTTCAGACTACAACAAATAAATAAAATAGAGCATACGTCATAAGTAGAGTATATCATGTTTAAAAAAGAACAAATAAAACTTTACCTGCACACTGTAGCTAAACAATAGCGGTAATTATTGTTGAATTGAGAAAAAAAAGCTATGCCTACGTACCTCCTATAGGCCTACGTCATTACGCACGGCAATATGCGACGGCCACAAACCTCTGGAGGTGATGGCAAGAAAATTGAGTAGGCATGTCTCGCTTGAAATTGTAAATAAAGTGCTTTATATATATGGAAATTAGCGAGGAAGTCGTCCTGCGGCTCCGTTAGGGGAAAAAATCCAGAGTTCGGTGTGGATCGTATAGGAAAGTAACTAGAGTAAAAATAAAAATAAAAATCTTACAGCATCTTCAGTGAAATGATTTGCCTTTTAAATTAACCCCAACCGCCCACCCACTTAATATCCTGATCGCAATAACCATGGTAAAGGAAAACTTTATGCTAGTGAACTAAGGCTACACATATAGGTCTACTGTATAGGCTATATACTATCAATTCTGCTTCAATTTTGACGTCTGATTATGTCAAAATACCTCTCCGGGAATAATCGGTTTAGGCATAATTCTGTGTCGGATGTGAATTCACTCACGTCTATTTTTGCCCATTTTCCAGTGTGTCCCTTAGCATTAGCGTCCTACCCATAGCAATGCTATGTGCACCTGAGCCTTTGTGTGTTTGTGTGTGTGTCTGTGTGTGGCTCTCGTCCATTGCCAGCCTTGTTTTCATCCTGTCCTGTTTTGCATTGAAGCCCTATGAAGCCGTTATTTTTTGACGTCATGATCACATTCCAAAGGGGTTCTGAGCGTTCACGTTCGAGCCGTTGGGTTTCGAGTTTCGGTGTTGCTTCTTCATTTTCATCCTGCGGTTTTGGAACCAGATCTTGACCTGTCTGTCGGTCAGGTTAACGTTTTTGCTGATCTCCAGGCGGCGCTGTCGAGTCAGATACATGTTGAACAGGAACTCCTTCTCCAGCTCCAGCGTCTGATGCTTGGTGTACGGACAGCGCTTTTTCCGGCCTGCTTTGGCCGACAGCCAGCCGCCCAAAGCTGCGCTGTCCCTCGCCAAGTCTGGGCTCGTCTGACAGCAGAGGTCGTCTGGGGTGAAGGAGAGAGAGAAAGAGAGAGAAAATGCAACGATGAGACTATATGATGATACGATACACGTACATCCATCTCTAGAATTACCTTAAACAGGCCACACATTCATACATAGCTACACAAACTAGTCTGCACACTGTATAAGCCATGGCTACATACTATAGCTATGCATGCATGACTAAATACAAACATTGTAGGCTACATGGGCTATAGGCTATACATGTATATGCCAATATGCTATATATTTACTTAAGTAGGCACATGTCGGCTACATACAGACCTACATAGGTATGTGCATAATAGACACAGAGATATAAATAACAAGGCTACAGGAATGTAGGCTATATTTAGACTACAGTGACAAAGTTTCACACATACCAACAGTCATTTCTTATTCATAGGCTACAGTAGCCTACTATGAATAATGACACGTATTTTGGCCAGGTATCTCACACCCATGCACAAGAACACAACGTTCTTCCACATCCATACAGAGCTCATATGAAATCCCCCAGGTCTGCGTAGTTTATTACAGTAATAAGCTCAGACAGCGATTTACTGATTGCTGTGATGTAACCCATAAGTAAGACGGTCGAAACTCGAAATCTACTCGCATCTCTCGTTCAGCCCACAGACACGATATAGCGTCTGGCCTTCGTACGGCCTGTAGACTGCACTAGCCTACACAGTCAGAACAATTAACAATATCTGGCCTCATTATAACGGGGAAGCCTATAGTGAAATGTCTGTATTTAGGCCTCCTATGTTAATTAGTCATATTAGGTGTTTAGGTGAGATCAGAAATATAGTACGCTACCAATGCCCACCAGTTTGGTCTTCATATTTTTGTGAGCTAAATGGTTTTATAGAATTAGGCTACAGGCCTATAGCCTATATAAACATATAGACAGACGTAACATTTCATTGAAACGGTGGCTATAATCACAAAATATGTGTGGCAATTGGTAGCAATTATTATAAACTGAAAATATGGTTATTTCAACAGAATAGAGGATACGGTGTGATTTTTTGTTTACTTCCCTATTACTTTTAATACAAATACAACATTTTTCGTTTTAACCTAGAAAACGTATAGGTCTACATTATAATTGTATAAATGTAGGAATAATAAAGGCATGGATGAAGTAGCCAATGGATTATATTCTCACCCCTTTGTCGCATGCACGTGTGTGTGATACTGCACACAGTGGTATGCAAGTAAATAGGTCATAATCCCATAGGCCTATAGGATGAAAAATATATGTATTACCATGATGTAAATGAAAAGGAAGGAACGTGTATAAAGATGTGACATTAAATAACAAATTTGAAGTCACTACCGTACAATCCTGGAGAAAGTGATGCGTCAGATCAAATCTATATAAATATGACGTCAATTCAGTTCAATATTGCATTTCAACTGGGTAGTGTTCTGTCTGTCTGTCAACAGTCCTCGGGTTTAGCGATAGCCTTGCCACTTTTATTGTATCTGGGAGAGCCGGACGGGCTGCTATGGGGGATATATGGCACCCCAGTCCGCCGTCAATGACTGGGCTACACCTGGCTTACATTCCCATATCGTTCCGCAGCTCAAAGAGGCCGGGTGTCACGTTCCAAAGAGACGCAACCAAGCACTCAAAACGGGAAAAGTGCAATTTAGTCCCCGGCGAGGGGCACTTTGGCTGGGTGCAATAAATTCATTTGGGGGCAACAAAATGACTCCCTTTGTCTTATTTTCTCCAAAGGCTCTTCCACTTTTAACAGCCTGGCGTAAAAACGCCACAGAGAAAAGAAAAGTCACCTTGTCTTGTGTGTAGGCGATTCGACTCAGCATGACATCATTAGACTCGTTTTCCTTTTGGCTGTTGTCATGGTCGTCAACTCTTCCCTTCAGCCTTAGTCTGCTGACATTTTTCTGTAACCCCCCCCTTCGCGCTTTTCATTCAATCTAATCATTTATAAAACACTTTCCTTCTGTAGTGTGTCTTCCTCCGTCTTTTCTTTTTCCTCTCTCTAACTCCCTCCCCTCGTTGCTTCTCGTTGCTAAGAGCCCTTTCATTCCTGTCCTCCACCTTAACGTTAACTTCAGCTTTCCCATCGCTCTCTCTCTCTCTCTCTCTCTCTCTCTTTTATTCAGCAGCTTCACCTAGTTCTACCCACCTCTAGCTTCATGTGTCGTCTCCATCTCGTCAGCCTTGGTCGGGTCTGAGCCGGGCTCGCGCTCATCCCCGTGACTCTGGCTGCCACCAGTTTGGACCGGAACCGGAACACATTCTCCTCCATCGCTTCCACGGATCAAACCGCCACTGTACCATCCTCCTCCTCCCTTCTCTTCCTCGTTAATAAACCTCCTGGTGTTGTTCCGACCATTAGTGTCCAGAGGTAATGGCCGAGCCTCCCTCCGCTCCGCAGGGAAGTTCAGGTCGTAGTTGTGACCGTTGTGCTCGGCATCAGGGGAAGTAGCGTGCGCGCTCATCACCGGTGGACTGCTGCTACTAACGGGTAACACACTTCGACGGATGTCAACGCCCTCGCCGATACCGACGTCGTTCGCGCGGTGGATTGCGGACTCGGCCTGGACCGGGAGAACCTCCGTTGCGTCCATGTCGGAGAAGATCAAAGCGGAATATTCTCGGCAGCCCGTGCGTTGAACGGACTCCAAAGCCACCAACGAACTGCGAGTAGAACCACAGTGGGCCAGAGGTCCCATGTAACTGTGCGGGTGATGACGCGATGTTTCGGTTGCCATGGTCAGTGTGCTGTAAACGGGCACATCTCCGGTGAGAACCGGCGCCTTGGGCCCGTACCGGAGGCTCGATTCCAAAATCAAGTAGGAGGAAGGTGACGATGACGAAGAGGGGGAGTCCTCGTTACTGGGGGGCCGGTGTGGGCTTGAACTGTATGCGCGCGCGTTAGTGTCTCGCGCCTCCATTGGTGGTTCCACTGGAAACGGGCTCAAAGACGTCTCCCTCCATTCGGTTCCGATTACCCGTGGCTGGAATGGTTGTCTCTCCGGTAAATGCGCGTGCCCCCTGGGCGGCAAATGAGACTGAGCGGATAACGGGGGACGTAGATCGTGCTGCTGCTGTTGGCGCATCATCCTCCCTGCTGTCTCCCGACACACCGAATCTGACGCGTGAGCACGGTCGCTTATGTTGAAGATGTAGCTTGTTGTGTACCTCACGGAAGGGTGTCAGAGTACCGTGTTGCGTGTAGGTCGCGAGGGTGAAGGAGGGGGTAGATTTGTTCATAAAAATTTTTTTAATTGCGATGTTAAAGCCCCCTCGTGGTTGTGAATGTACGCGCTCGGTTTTCTGACATTGGCAGGAGGACATATTTTGGACTCGGAGAGAGAGGGGGGGGGGGGGGGTCGCGCGCCACAATTGGGGGGAAGCTAAAGAGCAGTATTCTGGCTGGGAATGCTTCCTGTCAGGCGGCCAATGGCAGTCTGGGGTTCACGGGCAAAACCCCGCCCTTCGAGCTACGGCAGAGATGGTTTCAATCAGATATTTTTTCTTTCTTTACATCCATCATGATTTCTGTTTAATATATAATATGTCATTTGTTGCAGAAAATGATCAATCTATTAGTGTGGTCCATATTTCACATACAGTTTAAATGAAAACCACAAGCCTCCTCTAATATAAAGGAAGATGAAAGAAAAAAAGCATGCCGTTTTGCCCCCACTCCTCAGCATGACTGTAGGACAAGACAGATAGAGAGCAAGTCTGAAAACTGCTGCGAATTCCACCTCTGCATTCAATTATGGCTCGCCACGGAATTTCCCCCAGCGTTTAGGCTTGTACGATGCCTTTAACCTATCCAATTACTAAAATTTATACACGTTAAAAAGGCATGGCAGATATGTTATGCATTAGCCCCCCTTGACAATATAGCACAGGAGATATATGTTCACATCAGTTCCAGTGTATGTGTAATCGAAAACATTACAGTGTATGTACATCTTACAGCGTTATTTTATTTGGAATATAGGCCTTTTGGACCATTCATGTTATTAAATTGTTATTGTATTTGTAAGTTCATAGAAAACATTGGTATTCTGTCTTCCTGTTGTGCAATTTTTTCGTAGCATTTCTTATTTTAAATTTTAGCCTTTTTTGATAATCATACTGCATGTATCTGTTTTACGCACGGAGTCCGGATTGGATCACAACCTCACAATAACATAGACATATAATATTCCAGTACACCTGCCAATTTGAAAACGGTAAAAGCAGGAAGGTGGGGTTCAGTTGAAATGTATCAATGGAGATTTGCCCTGGTCATACATAAGGTAACGACACTTAAAGAGCAATTACGCACGAGGAGTACAACTTTACGCACGTGAATTATAAGGACATTCAATAACATTTTGAGTTAACATCAGCATTGTAAAGTAAAACTATTTTCAACTATTTTCAACACTTATTTTACACGTCTCTGGATCCAGTTCTGCTGTTAAAGAACGAACCTTCCCGCATCATCATACACAGATTGAAAGCACACAAGTCCTTTCTTTTACAATATTACATTGTGCTTTTTTATTTCGAATTTGACAATATTTTGATTTGTTGAAAATATAGTCTACATTAAGAGATCAAACGTTTGCAAATACTACGTATTTATAATTTGTGGTATTAAAAAAGACAATAAATGTACAGAATAAAATAGTTATAGTGAAAAATCACAATTGCCAATTAGATTTACTAAAAGAGAAAGCAATTATGTGCGCGTTAGTTCACAACCGTGAATGTACGATTATTTTGAAATGAAAACCTACGTACATTTCGTGTATCTATTTATGCCTAATTTATTATATTTAAGTATTTTTTACGACAAATTCTATTTAAAAGATGTGATGAGCAATGTCCCTCAAAAGTACCTGTTGTGAAATAGGTTTGTGAAAAACACATTCAACATATATTTGAATATACATGCATATTCTTGCATTACATGTTTCAATTCTGAAAAAAATATATTATATACGTATTTTCTAAGTCTTCTACTTTTATATATTTAGATTTTTTTTAAGTTGTGAACTATATGTTGAAAAATAAAAAGTATAATTTTAATTTGTGATATGCATATAGGCTTATAGGTTATTCTCCCGCATTCGTACATTCATAATTGCTTGTATCTCACTTCTGAGACCGTTCTGAATGAAATACAATTTGTTCAGCGAAAAAATATTATAAAAGTCTTCTATTTTATGTTGTTACAAAATGCACGGTATATGTGAAACACCAATGAACAAGAGCCAAATATAGAAGGGCATTTTTTCTTTAATTAGCGACGTATCTCTACAAAAAGTTAACAGGGTTTATGAAACATCAAACGATGAACTGATGATTAACTATAATTATTTGCAGCGTGATTGCAGGGCACATGTGTAATTTTAATGTGCTCGACCAATGATAATACACATATACGGTAACATGTAGCACTGTGCCAAACAACTTGAGTTGAATTGGTGTAGCCTATATTGCACCAAATTTAGATGTCATTGCAAGCTGTAATTCACATTTTCTACCAGTGGATGTCGCCGTTAGCACATATGAAATGCCCTGGCACGAGTTTGGTTGACTTTCGATGGCTAAATTAAAATATAGTCAACAATTGATAAGATAACATACTTTGGATTGGTTACTTTATACGTCAAGTAAATTTGTGCTTAAAATGTCT
This sequence comes from Percopsis transmontana, assembly GCA_025447815.1. Lineage (NCBI taxonomy): Eukaryota > Metazoa > Chordata > Actinopteri > Percopsiformes > Percopsidae > Percopsis > Percopsis transmontana. Next base: position 3,065 of record JAOEHI010051269.1, on the reverse strand, counting down.
TAAAAGGCATTCCAATATAGGATAGTGAACACGGCCTGTGTGCAGTTGGTCTACTGAAGAGCTCTCAAATGTTTCAACTTGAGAAAACATTTCTACATTTCTAAGACACTAAAATCATTTGACAAATGAAGGCGTACAACATGCAGGACATGCTGCCTAAAACTGGCACTCTTTACACTCGTGGGAGATGGAACTGTTTGAAATGTGTGTTACAGTAATTCATTGATATATCGCGTGCGGTAAAAAAAACACAAAACCATCCACCCGATTCTTGCAGAAAGAATAGCCAGAAGCAGCTTATCATTCACAGATGAGTATTCGAATAGTAAACCCAGCCTTGAGTTGTTCACAGGCCTACACGTTGTCTGCAGATTAAAACCAATGCTAATTTACTTTTAGACCACCGATTTTCCTGTATGTTTCCGCATACAGCCTTACAGACTAGGCAACTGTTTGAAGTAGGCTACTGGGGCATGATTTACATGGTTAGAATGTGTTTTAAAATAGAAACAACAAAGCAATGCAATTTATAATAATTTAAGCCATTATACCACCCCAATAGCGTTATGATGACGATATTGACTTGTATCAGAATACCGTGCGAATTATAGCCATAGCCTTCGACATGCAGACATTTCAAAGTAGGCTATCAGAGATTACCAGGTTTAGAAGATGGTTGTTGCGTGACTACCAGCGGAGGTTCTGTTGATGACAGCTTGGTTTAGAGTAGGCCTATTATACTAATACATATTATGTCCACGTAAATACCTGTTTCCCCGTGGTCCAGAGGAACAACTAAGTCAGTCAGTGTTGAATCCCTGTTTCTTTCTTCGTGTCTTTGGCCTTGCATGTTTCAGATGTACGTCCGTGCGTGCAGTTTTGACGCCGCATACGTGCGACGAACATTCACTGTGAGTGTTTTGGAGTGCGTCTGGTCTTGAGGATAGTCTCGGCCTGCTTTATAACCGTTAAAATGTTTAAGGCGAAAAGAGACGTGCAAGGAAATGTAAATCTGCAATGACGTCCGTCCATGTGTGCAGGGCAGGGGCCTAAGGGACAATTGAGGCCCATCTATCTATCTATCTATCTATCTCTCATATAGATAGATATAAATATCTTGCTATCTATTACATCCGCCCGTCTGTCTCAATATGTGTGATACTGTCAAATTCTTGAATCCGCAATTTTTCTCTACCACTTTGCTCATAATCAGTAACACACACACACACACACACACACACACACACACACACACACACACACACACACACACACACACACACACACACACACCGCTGCCTCCAAATGGCGACGCCTTCAATTCTCCCTGGTCAAACTCGTATAACCGTTACCATGACAACGGGCCCCGAGATCGCTATAAAGTTTTACTGCAAAGAGAGAGAGAGAGAAGGGGAGAGAGCGGTCTGAAACGCCTGGTGCTTGCTGTGTTGTGTGTGTGCTTGCATGTGAGTGTCCTAAGTGCTTACGTGCACGCAAGTCTCAGCAATCTGCCGGAATAGAATGAATAAGAACGGAGGGAAATTGATAGAAGACCGGCTTCTCTCTTCCACAATCGTGCCTCAAAACACACACGCACACACGCAAAGAGAGAGGCGCGAGCCTATTTGGTAAATACGCGGGAACAGTTGGACCGCAGAACCGAGTCTCCCGTATAGCCTACGTGTAATGAATTGTGACAACAAGACACGCGGGAAAGTAGTCCACGGAGGTGCATTTGGAGAATTAAAAGCTATTAATGTAACGAATTTACATTTCCTATAAGCGCAACTTTCACGACCTTGGTGTCCGAAGGTCAAGATTAAATAGCAAAGTGAGTGCTATTTTGTTGTGTCACAGACAACCACTAGAGCAATAGAGGTTTTACTCTATAGTTTATTAACAGTCATTCAGAAACAATGAGGCTTTGACGAGAAACATAACCTTGAAAAGAAGCAAGAATATATACTGCTTATTATGATTTCATAGCCATCTTATGTAAGATGTTTGGTCATAAAGTTATGCTGGGGAAAATGGGAAAAGATCATCATAGTTTTTTTTTAAATCTCTCCCAAATTCTAAATTTAAATTGGATGTTAACATTAAATTAAATCTACTAAAATATGAACTAGGCTACTGATGGTTGTCGTGTAAATTATAATACATTTTCAAAAGCTAAATCCAATGGTGCTGCAAAGTAAAAAAGCTGGACACGTAAGTATTGTTATTTCTTTGCCACATGGGGGAGCTGTTGGATCATTTTGTTAGCCCATGACGAAATATTAGTTTTTTCTCAGTGCTTTGGTAGCCTACATTTATCAAATCATCTAATCAGTTTCAAGTGTAATGCCAATTTCAAAATGAAAACAAAACAATTGCCTTAGACATGCAAATATGGGGGTGTAGCTCAGTGGCAGATCCAGGAGTCCCTCATTCAAATATTAGGGGATGTAGCTCAGTGGCAGAGCATTTAACTGCAGATGTAAGAGGTTCCTAGTTCAAATCTAATCGTCCCCTATCTTTAATTATACTTAGAGACATTATCGTAGAGTATATTGTTGCTAAACAGTGTTTCAATTGTAATTTCTAAATAAAGAAAAAAACAGTTGCAGATCATGAACAAACGAGGGGGTGTAGCTCAGTGGAGAGCATTTGACTGCAGATCAAGAGGTTTCTAGTTCAAATCTGGGCTCCCCCTTTCTTTAATATTACTTACATACATTATCGCAGAATCTTTGGGTGCCAATGACAGTTGCAAAACATTTACAAACAAGGGCGTGTAGCTCAGTGGCAGAGCATTTGACTGCAAATCAAGAGGTCCCTAGTTCAAATCTGGATGCCCCCTATCTTTAAAAAAACGTACGTACATTATCGTAGAATCTGTGGTTACTCAACAATGTTTCAAGTGTAATGTCATTTTCTAAATAAAGACAAAACAATTGCAAAAGGAAAATATATGAAGGGGTGTAGCTCAGTGGCGGAGCATTTACCGGTTACCGGTCTCTGCTACCAGACCCCTACAACAAATCCAAAATGCAGCAGCCCGTCTTGTATTCAACCAACCAAAG
>JAOEHI010051268.1:0-19025 GCA_025447815.1 Percopsis transmontana | reverse complement strand
CCCCCCCCCCCCCCCCGGGCGGGGGGGGGGGGGGTGGGGGGGGGGGGGGGGGGGGGGGGGGGGCCCCGGGCACTTCTAATACTCTAGAGAATTTGTATTTCTCTGAGGTGGAAGAAGAGTCCTCTTTCCCTTGACCTTCATAACTTCATTCATTTAAATCACCGTCTCTCGAAATCCTGATAAACTGTCCCCAGACATGTCCCTTATTCAGAGGATCATTCATGTGAAGGACATGAGGAGTGGGCCAAGGCGCAGACAAGTTTGGGAAAACAGCAAAGCGTTCGCATAAATCACTTCCATTACCCGCGTCAGTATGAAAGAAAAAAAAATCCAGATGTGCCGATTTTTCATCTTTCTTAATGCTGTGTTCAGCCCCCCTCAATTCGTATATATAGATTATTTTTCAAGGAACTCACAGAAACTGTTTAGGAACTCTCTTTATTTGAGTTTAGGTTTCGGTGTTACACAGCAAGATGCCATTTCATTTACATGCTTAAAGGGCCACTCCTCTCTACTCCTGCCCCATACATTCACACCCTTCAGTGAGCTATGGCAGAAATTTGGGGTTCTGGTCACGCTATGAAACAATCAAGGAGTGTAGCTTTAAGGGCAACCATGATCCTTTACAGTGACTTTTCTTTATTTGCAGAATATGTAGCGTGTATACGTTTTAATTTATAATTTCTTTACAATTGCAGCCAGTGTTTCAAAATTGACTTCAAAATATGAAGTGCAATCTGAAAACTATTCAGTATAATCTTCAAAATAAAAGCTCCACAGTTCAGTAACTGTTGCTCTGTGACTGACACTCCACTTTAATCTTATAGTTGTCGTGTCATTTTATAAACAAAGTAATACGAATATGTAGCCAAAACGTCAGACAATGTGTCACTGTCCAAATGCTTATAAAGCTCAGTTCCCTGAGATTCCAGGGTAATGTGTCACCTTACAGTATGGCATTATGAATGCATCCACTGTTTGGTGGTTATTGAGAAGGTACTGTTTGCTTCAAAACAAATGTGTAGGTTACAATGGGACACACGGGAGAGCAGGGTCTATCAGTCAACATGGAAGGGGGCATTAAGAAACATGATCTAACCTCACCACAAAGGAAGATGATTCAGAAACTGCCCAGTGGAAAAAAAATCCCAGAATCTTAATGATCATAAGATATGTCCAATGGGCCCTTCAATCAGAGTACACATGCATTATGGGGAAGAAAGAGGCTTTCATGGATCATTAATAATGCCCTAATTCTCCTAAGCTCACAAAAATGTAATTAGATGGTATGAAACCCCTGTGTAAGAACATTCCCCTTTGGTGTTTTTCACTACTTCCGAGACGAGAGATGTGAACCAAAAACAAATCCGGCCATAAAACTAAGGGTAATGCATATGGCTGTATCAGTTCTCTGGGGCACATTGTCTTTGCAGAGGAGGGATGCTCATTGGGGGCTGGGTGGGTCAACAGATGTGAGGGGGTCAGTACAAAAGCTCACCTATTCAGTGTCTGTTTGACAAAGCAACTGAGAGTTAGGTGGATCGGAGGGCCCTGGGGGGTTCCGAACTCATCTGTCTGACAATGCTGAATTAAAGGGCAGTGGAAAATAATCCTTTCATTGCCCGCTACTGCGCACAAGACAAATGGTTCGGCGGCTGCAGCTGCAGCTCCAATGCTGAGCTGATCTACATGCATCAAGGGATAAACGAAGAAACCTGAGTCAAAGTCAAGTGTATGAGGGTACACATCAAAGATAAAAACAAGTGTCCACTAAGAACAGGAAGACCTAGATGGCTTTATTTACCCCTTGGGCAGATATCACAATTTTACTCTTAATTATCTACTGCCTAGCTTTTTTAACTGACAAACGGACTTTCTGATTACTTTTTTTGCCTTTGACAAAAGTGAAAAAATACAGAGGGACTGCAGAATTGCTCTTTATATCACGTAGTGTTTGATCTATTACAGCTGCCCCCATGGCCCCACAAAATAATAGCTGCCGAGGATATTTAGCTAACCATTCATTTTGCTCATAAACAGAATGCAAGGGAAAGATTTTATCATAGTTTTTCATTACGTTGTGCCAGTAGTCCACACCACCAACTGGGAGAGAAATGAATTCCCCCAACCCTGTCAGCCCCGAGTCACCTCTTTTGTTCCTGATAAAGACATTCCATGGTCTTTGTACCTTGGTTTTTTTTCAAGAGGTCTGTGGGGCTTTGTTAGAAACCTTCTCCTGGCAGGTCACACAATGAGAACGTATGTACTTAGATTTCACAGGCTTGGCAGGGAAATGGATTTGATCTTACCTACAATTTTACTATACTGTGTGGGGCTTCTGATTTGTTAGATGAAATAACTCAACAGGTGAATAGACTATTTGTACTAACTCCAGTATTGGATTATTTTTGCCAGATATTTTAGTTCTAGGCATTTAGACACTGAAGATAGTGTTATAGTGTTAGATACAGTACAGTATATTTGAGATTTAATGATGCTTAATGATAGTGTCTCTTTCCCAAAGCTTATCAATAATATGGTACTTTGGTCAAAAACAAGAGACTGGCTGTCCCGATTTAATTTCAGGGAAATGTAAGTACATTTATTAAACCATTATAAGGTTAGAATAGCTAAGCATACCTGTTGAAATAGTGGCAGACTTTTATTTTGCTGGCCCTTTGCAAAATAGGGTTGTATAGAGTAGGTGTGTTATCAAGCCTGTCACTTGTAAATTTGTTGCCACAAATTGCCACAAGACCTTCGGGTCAGAAATGTACATAAAGCGGAGAAAGAGTCATTGCTTCATGTCTTTCAATTAACATTTATGTTCTGTGTTTCTGTATGCCATTTGATGCAGTTCCAAAACCCTACTAAGAGCAAACACTGTCCAGTGTAGAGTGTCAGCAAGCTTTTCTCAGATCATGCAAGTTTTAAAACAGGATCATAATGTCTGTGTCTTTAGCCAGGAATGGCTACATCTGGTCTATGGGCAGTGGGAAGCTAATTGAATGCTGGCAAGTTGGGGTTTCTGACCACCAATCCCTTCGTGATTAGCGTCCAGAGAGAACCGGACATGCTGTTGAAGGAGAGCGTTGTTCACTTGTCTTTTGTTCCTCTCAGAAACCGTATGCCGAAGACCCCCGGCCATACACACTTAGCGGCTGAAAGCGAGAGGATTGGCATGGTAGATTACAACTCTGTGTTTATACAACAAAAAAGTCTGCCTAGTACAATATCCTGCCCTGGCTTTGACCAAGGTCTGGAAATCTCACGCGCAGCACACACCGGCGTGGATCACCTCCTTCTACCCCACCTCCTCCCGTTCACTTGCCAACACAAACAGCAATTATAGCCAGCTCAGACAGACCCCTAAAAGAAGCAGGGCCTTGTCTAAAAGAAAAGGCACCAATTAGGAGCATTGTTCAAAAAGCAACAGAGATTCTATTAATTGTGTTTGCATGGCTCAGTCCCAGGGGGTAAGAGTCCCCTGGGGCTGCAAATGGATGTGACCTGATGACACAGAGGAAAAGCGTGTTAATCCTGCCTCACTGTGGGATTTTCCGACATCTGGCTTTACTACGGAAGCTGGAAAAACATCTTTAACATTCTCATGACAATCTTAGAGACATGTGGAAAGCATCCGCGACATTATGATCCGTAATGATCTGCATACTTACACTTGGCTTCATAAATTCTTGTTGATAGTACAAAGGTTATAAGAATACTGTTTGGGATTAAAGTTTTGTCTGTTGAAGTGTATTATGCTCAATTAATAAACATATGCTTTATCATGTTTACTGAATGTAAGGTGATATGGTGGTGAAACGTATATCACTGTGTCCCTAGTTATGTTTTTTCCTAACATCAACATTGACATCAACACAAAACCAAAGGGTCCTGTTTCATAAGTAATATTTTATGTCTGTTTGCTAAAGCTCTCCAACAAAAGCAGGAACAAGTAGGGAGAGGAACAACTGAAAACGCATCATTAATTCTCATATGGAGGCCAGGCCCCGGCTATTGTAGGCAGTGAAATTGAAGAAACAATTCCTGCAAAATGAAGAAATAGGACCATTACTTTGACTATGTCCAGCCCATGATTCAACTGACATTGCACTAAACCTGAAATCCATTTATAATAAATATTTTACATATGGGTGTGTGTGTTGTGGGATGTTTATGCATAATGACCAGATAATAGCTATATGTCATTTGAAATAGCATGATATCAAAGCCGTCAGAGGTGGTCTTTTTGGAACTATTAGAAAATGAAACCATTTAATAAACTACAAACCACTCTATTGTTGGCAATGTGTAAAAGGAGAGCGTGTTACTTACAAAAATGTCCCTGAACAAATTGACAAGTAAGTGAACCCAGGGTTAAGGGCATACTAAGGCTATAAAAACACAAGCACTCATAATAACCAGAAACATGAACTGTACTGTTCAGCATTTATAATATTCCCCTATTATGAATAAGGCCATAATTATGTGGTGGTTTAAAATGACACAGGATGACTAGGCCATATTGTGGGACATTTTGCGCCCACTCATCTTTACGACACAGGCCCGCAGTTCTCCCAAACAGCTGTAAAAGACGACCATGGCCCTGGCAAACCACACCGTACCAAACAGAACAATCTAGCAGAACAGGGATCATTGTTCTGGGGTTTTACCTGGGGTGAAACTCGTGCGGAGGTGCTGAATGTCTCTGTTGTATTTCCTTGCAGATGGGGGTTTGTGTGGTGGATTCCGCAGTAGCTGGTCTGGGAGGGTGCCCATATGCCTGTGGTTCAACTGGCAACGTTTCAACAGAGGATGTTCTGTACATGCTCCATGGCATGGGCATTCAAACTGTGAGTGTTATTTCACTGTGTATGTTTAAATGACCTCTAGTATTTTATGTGTTTGCAGTCATTACAATAGAACATTGTGAAGATTGGATTCATAAATCGAGTGGTTTCCTGTAGCATTATTATACTGTTTCTAGTTTATAATGTTACTGGTTTAACATAATTTCTTTGACCTCACAATTTTTTATGGCTCCTCTCTTTGGCAATTTGCTGTACAACTTCTCCCCCTGCTGGGAAGATATTTAAACTACAATTGAAAAGTATTCATATTAAGTATTCATATTATAATAATGTCCACTATAATTAGTGGCCACTAATAATTACATTTATTTTTTCTTAACAGGGAGTAGACCTTTCTAAAGTTGTCAAGGCTGGTGACTTTATCTGCAAAGCCTTAAACCGCAAGACAAATTCCAAGGTAGCCCAAGCAACAGGAAGGGTTTTGTAAGACATTTGTTGTAACATAATTTGGATGGCCTTCCGGTTTGGAAGTACAGTAGGCTATATGTCCCCTGTTGTTGCTGCATATGCTAATGCTAATGTGCATTGTGCTTTGTTTACATATATTACCAAACAAGCAGATTTTAAGAGACAAATTTTCTCAAAGGACAGTAAAACTTGCTGTATAGTAAATTGAAACTTTTCCCATTCCACTTTTTTTTAAATGTTTACATTTCAGAGGTACATTATAACCTAACAAATTTTGAAGAAAGTAAGTTCATTTGCAAAAGTAAATTTACACCTGAAAGAACTTTCACTTAGTGGATCTGCGTATTATTTTTTAAATATAAAAATAATGGCTAAAACACAATAAACAATGGAGCCAAAAAGGAAATTGATGTACTGAATTGTGCTATGCTATTGGTGATAAGTACATACAGTAGATCATCTCCTTAATTTCCTGGTTTATGTGGTTTAAATTATATAAATGTTTTAAAACAACATGCCAAGTTAACGCCTTTGACTGCTTTGAGAACCATAAAATAACACCATGCTTAAGTGTTGCTCTGAGCGAGAAATTGAGCTCAGGTCACTCACAGTTATTTTTATTGTAAATGAAGAACAGTAAGCTAGCAATAGACAATGTGGCCAATGTGGCATCTGGCCACTTGGTGAATTTTGTTGATCATGTCCAAAGGTGCCTCATCTGAATATAATATGAATGTTAAGTGTTAAAATGCTGAAATCTGCTTTACAAAATATAGCCTACTGTGTAGACTTACAGGAGTTGACATGTGAATGAAATTATAGGTTGTTACTGTAGTAATTGTGATGGACTGCCTTTACTACAGCAAAACGTCAAATAATATAAATCATTTTACATTCAGCTTGAAATCACATCATAATCCTGCTTCCTGTATTGAGACGTATTAATCAAAGTAAAATGCATTTCTGCTCCTTAGTTGGATAGCCCTTGTCCTCAGGGAAACCAGAGGGGATGAAGTTTTAAAATCCAATTTTCAATTAGTTTCTTTTGCGAGGGGAGAATGCGTCCAGGGCCATGTCTGATGGTCCTTATTATACAGGAACAGGCTTTTTCAGCATTTTACCCCTGCTGCTAAGAGACTATGCATGGCTTTGTGATTCAGTGCGTGTGTGTGTGTCTACTTGTCTTTGAGGATGAACTTGAGCTGTGGCTGGTCTTGAACTGAAGACATTGGAAGTGGCATTGAGGTTTTAGTGAGACGTTGATGTTATGCAAATTTTTTATTGTTAAAGTATTCTGGAATAAATATGAAAATAATATCAAGGGATTGATGAGCATATTGTCGTCTTTCATATGACTTTGCCAGGGGAGAGCATGCACTGATCAAGGGGTGAGGAAGGCTTTGGCATCCTTCCTTTATTTGTATCTCCACACTTTGTCAATTAGCCAACTGTAAGTTACAAGATATAGTCCCACTGCTAATTGGACAAGGATTCCTGTAGGAATTAACCCTTTACACTCCATTAGTGGCACTTGCTTACTGCTCTATATTTATTTATTTAATGTTTTTTTCATCATGTTTGAGCTTTAGTTTTTAGATATACTGTCCATATACTGTAAATTGGCCTTCGGATTAGCTGAGGCCCGTGGTGTTCCGAGGTCGGTGGATAATCCAGGCCTGGGGGAGAAATATACTACATACAAAACACTATACAAAATATCACGTACACAGGCATACTGTACGGAATACTGAATGGAATGTTATCCATTTGCATGCTAAATTTGGTTTCTATACATGTTCTAAAGAAGCTCTATGTAAGATGGCAGTTCAACTATTGAATTATAAACGTTCAGCATTCAATTGGGGTTGCAAAATTCCATGTTTTGCTAAAGGCAGTTCAGCAGTGCAAGGATAAACACATGCATACATGCAACTATTTATTGACTGTTTAGTGTTCACTTGTCAAACACAAAAACTGGTATTTTTTAAAATTCTATTGAACAAATTATAAATTCTTTCAGACTATTGGCACACATGCAAAGCATACAGGATATTTACATTATATTTTCACACAACTGATATTTATGCAATGGCCACCAAAAAAGACAATACAATACATATCTTTTTGCAACCTAAGAGATCCAACTGTGGCATTTAAAGGTTTTTAGGATTCCGAAGTTGCAAGATAAATACGATAATCAAAATTCAAACATATGGTAACATTAAAGACACTAGGTCAATCTAATTGCTTAACACAATTTAATTTGCTTGACACAAATTACTGTTTAATTGACCCCACGTATTTATAAATTAGTGGTAAATTGTTCAATTGTGTAGCACTTATGTTTTCACATAATGTGTAATGCACAATGCAATGCAATTGGATCCTTGGACATCACATCAAGATATTTACATACAATTACATAGTTTCCTTTTAAAGAGTCAATAACACTTCATCAGCTGTTCTTACAAGACCCCTCATACACAATGAATACACAATGAATCTTAATAACAATAATAAGTATTAATAATATATCACATCAGAAGCATACTGGAAAATGTTTCATAACTCCCAAAATAGTCCATTGCCTAGAGTTATGCAGAATAATAAACTATTTTTATATCTTTTTTTATGTTATCTTATTGTAAGGTTCTTTGGATAAAAGTGTTTACTAACCTAAAACAGGGGCATGGCCTACATATGTTATCTGCCATTGTGTTTTTCATTTTGTAACGTTCGGGGGTGACTCCTAGAACAGCGCCTGGCCCCTCCCGTTGGGGCTCGCCGGCGTGTGCCTCATTTTCTCCCAAACGCACCTCAGCCACACACATGACTGGCATCAGTAATTCTAAATCACCTGCACCTACCGTCAATAGAGGGGTAGGCTATATAGGTCGGGGTTCTGGACTGCTGTCTTGTCCGTTATTGTCGCTGTTTGTGCTTTTCCACATTATAATCTATACTTTGGCTTGTTGCCGTTTGTATTAAATAGGCTACGTTTTGATTAAACGCCCGAGCTGACGCTCTTCTTTTTACATTCTCTCCTGTCTCGTGCTCGCTTGTTTGCCTGCGCTTACACTCAAACCTTAAATCTATCGTGACAGATTTAAACCCAGCACACGGCATTTTACCACAATATTTAAACATTTAGTGATACTCAACTGCAAAAAAATTTCTTCCAGGAGGATGAAACTTTGTTTCGGCATTTCTTCTCAATAGCCTAGAATATTAAAAGAACAACATCTATAGGTGAACTATATTTGAGTTGATATGACATGCACTCAGTGGTTATTTTCTTTATCCCGAATAGGACAATATACAGACGAAGCTGTGTACAGGGCGATTGTAGCCCCACTTCTATTCCTTTTAGCATAATCAGATGAATGTGACGCCCCCATACTGCACTGCTACGGTTATTTACCATACCATTATACTCACTGTTTTCCTCTTTTTGCTTTAAAATATCACCCCTTGCTTCAAGACCTTGAAATTTGCATTTAAAAAGAATTGTGCCTTTCTTTTATATTTCCATGCAAACCAAGCCTGTTCAAGTTTAATTTGAAATTTAAGTGGAAACAGGTACAAAAACCCTATATTTACAATATTCAAACAAAATAGACTGTACTAAATTTGGGATATTGCTATATTCCAAATAATCGTGATGCATGTAAACACAGCCAACATTCCATAGGCTATATTAAAATCACTTACCTCCCTTTATAGAAAACAAGAAAGGTCACTAGAAGAACCACGCCAATAAGTAGCGCATATACAAATACATATGTTAGATTATCTGAAAAACAACAACAAAACATTACTGGTAGAAAACGGTTGTGACATGTAATTGTATTGAACTAAATACTGTATTTTTATATAATTTAATCATAATTAGTCAAATTCATATAGAGCCTTACCAATTACCCAACTATTATATTGGCCAGATTCACTAATCTCAGGAGGTTTATAGGGATCACTGATGTTTTTCCCAGATGTCACTAAAAAGACGATGAGAACCATACAGTATATCCATGTCTGTTGCTTACGTAATCAATCATTAAAAATGTCATACCAATTCTACTCACCGAAGTGTGATCTATTATGAAGCATATCATCAACTATGTTACACTTCCTTAGGTCCTCATCATATAATCCTCTGCACGAACAAGGGAACTGGACCGCCGTGCCCATAGTGCCCACAAAGGCCTTTTTACATTCAAGATGGCCGGCAAGAATGCGAGCTGGCTCCATCTGGCTGAGGCATTCATCGTCTTCGTGGCCAATGTCACAGTGAATGTCTTCAGGCTTCCAGCATTCAGACTGGAAGGCCTTTAACCGCTGTCTATTTACTCCAAAAATACATCCACAAGTTATAAAAGACCAACAACTGTGCAGGCATGGGCAAGTGTAAAAAAACTGAAACCTGCCTTTGAGAAATTCTCAGCACTTTCTGTTTGTGTACACACACCTGCAGCGCGGGTCTCCAAGGCAGTTGGTAACACCCTCCAGACAGGCCCACTCTTTATCTCCACACGAGCTACTGTGCAGAGTCCTCTTCATATACAAGCAGGCCTGGTCCCAAGGCTCACACTGGCACATAACCAGCATTTCTGCCACATTGGAAGGCATGCCACCGTAGATCTCCTGGGTTACCTGGAGACAGCGGGTGTTGTTGCATTGCTCCGCAGCGCATGCCTGAATGAGAGGTAACAGGTGCCTATTGCAAATTGCATCTTGGATGCAGATTTTCATCTGCTCCAAGCAGGATCCAGCACTGTTGTATACTGTAAAAAGAAATGCACATGCTTTACACACAACTGTGTTGGCACAATGCTGCTGTTTCAATACTATTTGGTACTGGCTAATCCATTCATTTACTAATGAATAACAAAAACAATTACCATGTCCCATTAGATTGCTAGATTGCCAATCCATCACTGAAGCGCTGCTTTTCTGCAGAACTACACGTCAGAGTAAAGATCAGAACCTATCTACCAAATATCTATTATAACCAGTCCATTGTTTGTGACACCCATTATATAACAGAACAGACTTAATAAATCACATCTTGGTAAACAAACATGCAATATTTGGCTATTAATGCCTATCACAATGGACAGTGAGAATACTGCACCTGGCGTTTGGTGGCATTGTGCCACAAGCATTTGCAGAGACGCACAAAGCTCAGCCTCCCAAGCACACATACAGCCTTGTAGTGAAGGAAATTGGTCCAATATGGATTGGGCGGTCATGTTACAAACCTTAGAGCCTTTTATTTGACACCCCTCATCTGCAATAGCATACATAATAGACAAATGGGAGGCAGGGGGAAAAAAACTGGATTTTTCCATAATCAAGGGAAATGCTGGCTGTGCAACAGGTGCTCCAGAGTATTGTGTCTCCAGTACCTATTTTCAATACAAATCAGGCCAAATGACATACAAAAGAAGGCTTCTAGTTAGATTTTTCAATGCCAAAAAGAAAGTTAAATTAATGTCAACAGTTGGTGTCATAGCAGCTTAACTTTCAGCGGCCAGGCCTACATCACCATCTCAACCATTTGTTTGTTGCGGTTACAAACTAGTAACAGGCGATAAGAGTAGCTCCTGGCGATTCCCCCGGAATTAGATTTCAACCATATTTCAAGAGGTGCAATTCAATTGAATGTTCTAACCCCTCTGAGAAATTTGTATCACTGTGCTATTATTGATTGATACGATTGAAAGCAAATCCCCCTCAGCAAGAATTACACATGAAAAGTGTCATATTTACCGTCATCACAGATGCCACTAACCAATACCTGTTCATTCCCGCATAAATCAGAAATGCAGGTATTGATAAGAGCCAAACATTCTGAGGATTTAGATGAAATACTGACGCTGGATATAGGAGAAATTACAGCCCCTGAAAAACAAGTAGCATGTATATAAATTAATTTCACCAGACAAGCTGAAAATGTACGGGTTATATTTTAGTTCCTATAAAGGTTGGTCTGCAGCGTGTCTACACGGCGCGTTAGAGACAGGTGGATCCTAGCAGCAGCCAATAAGTCATTATCGGCTAATAAACCCAATGTATATGACTATAGGGTTTCGCAACTTCACAAACTCGTCTAATGTTACTAAAAGCGTAGGAGTTGAGTGACACTCACCAAGTATTACTGCCGTTTTCAAAAGTATCGCTTGCATGATGACAAGGGTCCGTAGATGCACTGGCTTTGTGTGTGGACAGCTCCGTTTAGTGAACCAAGTAACTGCATTACTGATTGTGTCTTGAAGTGGGCGTTGCAAAAGAAATGGGCGTTACAATAGGTAGGCCTATGGGCGTTAAGAAAGTTTTCTTTTTATGGATAAATCCGTTGAGATTTTTTGTTGTTGGAGACATGCTTTTGTCATATTCTAAACGTTCTAAATGTTTTTCTGAGTTTTTAACTTTTAATGTTTCTGTTAATTTGTTATTGTGTAGGCTATTTACTTTACAATTAAAAACAAGATGTAATGTGCCCATTTAAAGAAACAAAGGAATACCACAAATAAACTATGTAAAATTATATTAAATATTATATTATATTATAAATAATGATTTGAGTACTACTTTTTTTTTGTTTTGTTTGTTTGTTTGTGATGGTCAGGATGTGATGTCATTCACAGGTTAGGTGTATGTGTTATTTACCAATACAAGGCTATGAAATACATGTAATTGTATTAAATAATAATATTACTTTTTGATTGAATGATTTTATTTTAAGTTAAGCAATTGTAAAATCATCTTAAAGGTACAAATAACCCGAAAGATAACAAATGAAAAGCGTAAAACACGTATTTACAATGCAACACAATACAGTAGGCCTACAAACATTCTCAATAAATAACGGCAATACAATTCATTGCACAAACACCATACACAGTTGTCATAGACACACACACACATACAGTGAGGTGAACACAAAATCGGTCTCTGCATTGAACCCATCACCTGCCAAGTGAACACACACACACACACTTTGCTATACACACACACTGGCAGGGAGCAGTGGGCAGCAGCTGTGCTTCGCCCGGAGAGCAGTGAGCGGGGTTCAGTGCCTTTCTCAAGGGCATTTCCTCCGTGGATGTGGGGGTGAAAGCGCTGTTAATTCACTTCCACCCCCCACGTTTTTTCCTGCCGGACCAGGGAATCAAACCGGAGTCCTTCCAGTCACAAGCTGCTCAAATGCCCACATGCATTTGGGCATGTGGACAAAAACTTTTGATCGTTTCGCAAACGTAAATAATTACACAAAATGATAACTGGCATACAGTACTGTAGCAAAGACTGATCTAATAATATCAGGAATACGAGCCATACATTAATAAGTTATAAGCCCTCTGCATCCATAGCACACAAATGCAACAGAGCATAATAGAGAATGTGCTTAGGTCTTCTATGGTTGATGTTATTATTGGTTCATTATTGCTGAGAAAATGTGACTGCAGTAAATGTAGGCTTACTAAGCTATACATTCTTCTTTTGACCACTTGTCAGTCTTCAATAATTTGATCACTTGCAACATATCTCGCTTGATATCAAAATATCATACATAATACTGTAGCTAATATTGTGGAAATGGGTTTTATGGATTTAGGTCTTCTCTGAGCCTTAACCCTTTTCCAAGTGTGTTCCAGAAATGAGGCTTGGCTGATTTTCCAGAAGGCTATGCCCAGGTATTGCTGGAAACTTTAGTTGCACCTGGGATCGACAGGCACCTGTTATATATTTTTTGGCCCTCCAGAAGTAAAGTATACTTCATCTAATGCTTTGTTTACATAAGAAGTCCACATAACTTGTTTGGGACACCACGCATTAGGTACCGACTATGCCAGCTTCATTTATAACATTACTTTAATAGTGCCAGTAGATGTTGCCAAGTGGAACAAATGGTTTCGTCAGGACAGCTATAAGACAGCTTGTAATAAACCCAGAACACACCATTTTTATTCCAGCGATCTATAATTGAGCCTCTGCTGTGAGCCACTACTTATCAGCCCCCACACCACCCCACCACGGTACAGGAGCAGTTCCAAGCAAGTGGTTGGTGGGTAAACAACAGCTAAGTACACATACAGTACTTGGGTAAACATCAACTTTTACCACAGGCAGGCATAGCTTTGAGCAGCTCTGGGCACTCACATACTGCTTATTCAATATCACTCTATATGACTATATTTGTTCCCTCCATATTTCACACACAGGTGTTTCATTTGATTAAAGCCTAAAAAGAGCGGAAAATCTATGCTGGTGGGAATCATTCTGTGGTCAAAAGAACAGCGAGGTTTGACATTGTCCTTGCAAAACCTATTTACTGGTGTGATATCATCAGTAATATTAAAACAGAGGTACAATGAGTTTGTTAGCAAATGTAATGAAATATACATTTTCTTGTTAATGCTTCTAGAAAGGTAGAATCAGACCCATGACCCTGATATGGATACTGTGTTGTCACCTAGAAATCTTAGTTACATTCTCTTTCAAGCATTATTTGGTAAGCTCTGTTAAAGTGAATTATGTATGTATTTTCATCTAATATGCCTTATACTGTATGTAAAAAGAAACATGTCTAAGTGTGATGAAATACAGTATAATAGCAATGGATTTAAATCTACCTTCTGTGTGGAAAAACTTGTAAATACAGTATGTAAATACACTCAAGCTGTGATTCACCTAGATTGGGTTGTACCTGAATAATGCATTTATTTGTTCCGCGGTTGCTTGTATAAATACTGCTCATGCAGTTTCCGCATTGTGCACAAAGATATTTATTCAAATTAAGTTGTGATGCAACACCTCCACTCCCATCACCTGCTTTCAACAATCAAATGCCATGACTAAACTAAATGCTATTTTCAAAATATTTCCCCCTATGATAGTTGCATAAATTATATTTGTGTATAAAAAGAGGGCTTACAATTTGAATATACACATAACCAATTCTTCGGCTTGACAGTTGGTAATTGCATACCATTGCCTCCAGTAACGCCACAAGAATTACGATCCAAAGTGGGCAATGCGCAAGACCTGCCAGGTTTAATAAGTCTGCACCATTTTATACACAATCTGACTGGTGTACTAAATCAGTTAGAAATGTCTGGGTACGAAACAATAAAATACAATAAATTAATAAACTCTGCAATATCTTGATAATATTTATCTCTGATAAGATAAGCAACTTGCTAGTACAGGGTCCAGGGTTCTGCTAAACGTCAGTTGTTTGACATGATATGGAACGACACTGGTAGTTTAACCAGAGCAAAGACAATGGCAAAGAAACCTCATGATACAGAAATATGAAAAAATGACTCGTAAGCAATTAAAATCTATCAACAATCATTACATGGCTGAATGTCCTGATCAATATAGTACTATATCCATCTGTCAATAAATAGTGGAAGGGTTTCTACTGGATGCATTGGTATTGATCTTTACGATGTATTATCTTGTACAAAACACAGATTTATTTTTCTAGGAAATGAACTCTCTCCATTTAATGGGCTGATTTATAAATGGTGAACTTTGTAATGGTAAAATAGAACACATAGTGTAAGAAATTATGACTTGGGCTACACTATGTGATCCGATATGTGTGACACATTGTCCAAGTTGTTGATTTGCGTTGACAGGGATTTGCGGCTGTCCGTGCTTGTTCTTGTCCCTGTCCTCTTGGTTCGGTCATGACCATGACCAAAATAATGGCAGGAAAAGGCTGCTTTGAACTCTTCTCGGAACTTCCCTGTGGACAGTTGAACATGTAATGTCGAAGCCTTTAAGAACCATCATGATCACTTGTTTACAGGTTTGTTGTAAACACAAAAGGTCAAATCAAATAGACAGCTTTACTGTTGACACCTACGTATTTGCCATGCTGTCCAGCAGAGGCAGGGGTTAAAACACAAACATGTAAACCACTTACCACTGAGAAAGTTATAGACGATAGGATTTGCTGCGCTGTTGGCATATATGAGCCAGTGTGAAAATGTAAACCATGCGTACACTGTTTCTCTGTCATTCGTGTTCTTGAAAGCCCCAAAGACCCTGCAGTAAAACATAACGTGGAAACAGATCAAGCTTTGCCCATAAGTATCTATAATGTGCATTTGAAAACACAAATTGTGTTATATGAGCATTACTGTACATGAACTATAACTGTGCTGATTAAAATGGAGCCTACATAACATGAAATTACTAAATTATGTTTTCATTAAAAAGCGTGTTCTCCAATGTAAATTTTAAAGCTGCAATCCACAACTTTCTAGTTGTTTTTTCTGTTGTTTTTTTATTAAAAATTTCTTTACCAGAATTTCTTAATGGGAATATTTTCCACTCATTGTCTCTATTTGTCTCGCTGCCCGGCGGCTGAGTGTTTAAACCACTACAGACAAGCCTGCTAATTATTAAGAACTGTGTTGGCATTGTACGGTTTAAAGGATGACGCTATCGCTGTATAGAAAGTCCTGCTTTTCCCATGAATGCTTCTGCTTAATTATGAATTGCAGCTTTGAATCGCTAATCATTCTGAAAACAGCACATTCCAGGAAACCACCGTTACCTTTTCATAATATTGAGCACACTTATTGGCAGGTAACACAGGGCAAAAACGAACAGCACTACCATCAGCATTCGAGCTGTTTTCCGACGCGCTCGGACCTGTTTGATCTCAGCACACACCATGCTGGTCCGGACCCTGACGGACTGGCCATGCCCAGGGGCCTGAGACGAACACTGAAAAGACCGCCATTTCCTCTCCATAACTCCATTACTTCCAGGAATCTGACGACAGAAAAATATACCAACTACTGTGATTTTGTGCGTTATTACACAGAATAGCTAAACACGACTGTGTGAACAAATTTCAAGACTGTTATATATTATATTATATATACTGTTGTATACAGTATTATGTTGCTATACCCACCTGTTGGCACCATAGTTTATGACATATCTGGATGTATACCAGCACCATAAGACATAGTGGTGCAAAGTATGTGACAATGAAGAAGCAGGTGTGATACAACTTGGGGTAGATCTCAGCTGTTGAAAGACATAATTGTTATAGAGAATCACAACGAAAGCACAAGACTGCCTGCATACACTGTATGTTCACTGTAAAAACAATGTTAAAATTAACTTCCTTGTGCCTTAGCTTTGTTGTTCAGCAGAACAAAATTCAACGCCACATGACTATCCATGTGTATTAATACAGTATGACACCTTATTTCTGCTGAATATAAATTGAGTTAAGAGATGAGTTAAGAGAAAGTAAGTTACAAACAAGCTCAGTTGAACTACAAATAATCTTGTGTTAAACCATAATTAGCTAGTTGACTAATAAAGGTTGGTTTAACTAGTGTAATTTAAAATAATCTCTAGTGTGTGAAACATAATTATTTCATTCAAAAAGGGAAAATATATTATTATTGTATTATTATTATATATTATATAATCAAAAATGTAATCTGTACAGACATACAGTATGACCCAATAGTGACAATCTTAGGCAAGGGCATTCATATTCTTTAAAGACTAAAAAGAAATAATGCTAGAAGAAAATTTTATCAGCGATTAAAAGAAATTGTGATAAGCCTGCTGCTATAGGAGAGAGAGAGAGAGCTTTGTGTTTTGAAGTTATCAATTTGATAGCCAAATTTCATTTGCTTCATTTTAATGGAGGTGGAAAGTGGCAAGAGATTATTCTTTTGATGATTATTCACTGTCCTCATCTCAGTTTTAAACTATCCTAAAACATTAGTCTTTTTGTGTTCAAAACATTTCTCCTCAGAAACCGGTTGAACCGAAGGACATACAGTACTTTTACCTATACTGTATTTTATGAAGGTAAATTCGTGAATCGACTCAATAATCGTGAATCGACTAATTTAATCTCAGGTTTACCTTGACATGGGAAATATGACACACATATGACAAAGTATGACACTTAACTTGTAACACGTAACAAAGTATTTTTTTCTTTTTTTAACAACTCACCTCCCCAGTGTTCATCACATACTGTGAACAGGCTGGTCTTATTTGTAAGCTCAGGCAGTAGGCTGCTGCACTCCATCACGATGGCTTGAGGAATCATAATGATGCACGACACAATCCAGATAAGAACAATACTCTTGCGAGCTCTCTTGGCGGTGCTCTTGAACATCAGCGGGTGACAGATTGCATACCAACGGTCTTGGGCAATGCAACTCAGAGTTAGGACTGACACCGAAACAGAAATGGTCTAGAAAACACACAAAATTTGGGGTAATTACAGAAATAATCAGCTAAAAATAAGTAGAAAATATTGTTTGGCTAGACTAATCACCAAAACCAATCAATCACTCAGTTGGAAAAAAACAAACGTGGTCATATAAATACAGGTTTATATGGAGTTTAGTGCTTAAGTTCAAGGGCAATACTTTATTGGCATGTCAACAAGATGTTGATTCTGTTATGGTGCACGATGTGATCAATGCTTTTTAATATTTTAAGTGACAAATAAAAAAGGAAATATACATATTTCCCCAATTCCCCAACACTGCGCTAGTATATTTTCCCAATTCCCCAACACTGCACTAGTAGGAAATCAGTACCAGAGAAAGAGTCAGTAAATGTGTGATTTTTACCCAGGTTCAGTAAGCCCCCATCCTGAATGATAGATTATTTTGGACATAGTTGTCATTTTAGATTGATTGGTTGAAGTATTGTTCAAGTTGATAGCTCCAGAGTCAGCATGGTGGAGTGTAGCGGGCATTTAAGAAGGGAAAAAGGAGCAGTGTGTCATCCTCCAGCATGGAACAACTTATAGTCAAGGAAAAATCTACCACATCCGCCTTTTGCACTTTCTATCAAAGTTGCAACATTTTACTTCAACTTTGAAAGGCAAACAACAGAGATTTCTCCAATGTAACCATCTGGATCTGAGATTGTCATATATCAGCCACTTGATAGATATTCCATGATTTATTCTATGTTTAGCTCTCCAAAGACACAAAAGGCATATGAAATTATAAATAATTTATACCACTGACCACACAGATCAAAGGGTAGGCCTAAAGAGATTTCAGCTCAGGAAAGCAAAAGGTTTGTGTTGGCACACAACACAACACACTGGTCCAGTATTGCCAACTCTATGCTTTAGATGGACTCATCAATGTCTTTGAGTTGGCCCACTAATCAGATTTCATTTCAACTGGAATGCGTTGACTGTTGGCTTTTGTTAACTGAGAGTTGTTGGGCCTGACCTCAAACAGTGTGTCAGAAAGTCTATCGTGCAGGGCCTGTGTTAAGCTGAGCCAACTTGTGTTACAACAGCCGTGGGATGGTGGTGTTGAAATCCACAAACAGGATCCGATAGGATGCTATACTGTATCCTAAGACACAAGACATGGCTGACAAGAGCCTGCTAGTGCTGCAGGGGTGCAGGTCCTGACGGGTTGAAGGTAGATCAACTTTTAAAGGCACTAATTCATTGTTTGTACTCTGTACAGCGGCCCTGGGGGCAGGAGATCTGATATGTTGTTCTTTGTTGAGACGGGAACTATAATGCATGATTGGAAGCAAATAGGACATTTGAATAGTGAGACACAACACATATGTGCGGTGGCGCTTTCATGACGTTCTTGGAATGTTCAAGCACCTGCTCCTCAGTGACAACAACACAATGGCTTGGACAGGCAGATATATTTCTTTTTGAAGGACAATAAGTTAGGGAGCCCTATATCTATA
>JAOEHI010051267.1:0-19028 GCA_025447815.1 Percopsis transmontana | reverse complement strand
TGTTAGTGTCATTAGTGCTATGAAGTCGAGAGATCGGTGGCCGAGGTACCGAGATGGATTCTGAAGAGGTGAGTCTTCAGAATAACTTGTGAATAGATGTAAGCTCTGGATGGCAACAAAGGCTACATTAATGAGATTCAGTTTGAAACGGCAAGCTGAGCAGAGCACAGAGCATTCCCTTGGGAGAGGAATGCTCTCTGTACAGGTTCTCAAACGTCACCCAGACCATTTTTAGTGCAGGATGTGTAGCAACAGTGTGAAAGGCAAGTCCCCGTCTAATCTTTTCCTGGACAGGGATGTGTACCTCAGTGACAGTGAAGTATTAAAAGTCCAAGATCAGGTAGCTTGTTTTGCAACGGTTGGCTCTGGGTCGTCGGTTGACAGGAACTTCCCTTAACATAGCTCCCAGAAATGCATTCTGAATGACGGTAATGAGGGTATTCCAGTAAACCTTCTGGGGTTTCACTTTATCAAAGTGCATGCTGTTACTTTGCAAAGCATGTGGGTATTGTGTGGAGCTAACACTGAATATGCAAAGAACCTACTGTCAAAAACGAAAAACAAAGCTGTTGAGGAACTGCCGAAAAAGCAATTTTTACCCTGTGCACCCAGACTGATTTTGTGTTTTTGTCCTCCACCTCTGTGTTATTGCGCCCCCTCAAGGAAAATCTGACACTGCTGAACCTGACTCTGATGTGGAGGTGATGTACGTCAGGGAGCCCACTGCTGAACAGGCTGCTTTGGCCATAAGGCTGCAGCTACCCCAGACCTTCTTCTGCTACCAAAATGAGCCGGGCTACACCAGCGATGACCAGACCGATGGTGAGACAATATCTGTGTAAAATGTCTGCTGCCGCAGAATGTAGACTTCAGGTGGACGCCTTTTGAACAGACGTACACTGCATCTTAACCAGGTGATTTTAAGCAAAGGCAATTAGTTGATTATATGTTGTGAATTTTCAGATGAGGACTATGAGTCTGCAGTGAAAGCCTTAAATGGAAAACTTTATCCAGATCCAGCTGAGAATACGCCTGCAGTTTCTGACGGTAAATAAAAACTATTATAACAGTTTTCTAGTTGTTGTTTTTTATTATATTTATTCATGTATTTTTTTCTGACAGTATAAACATATGACTGCCTCTGCTTGTTTAAAACCATCCTTCTGCCTCTCCTTGGACTCTAGGCTCCCAGGCAGAGGCAGCAGCAGCAGCAGCAGCAGCAGACCCAGACTGCCAGGTGGTATGGGAAAAGAAGGCCACCCCTGAGGAAGAGGAGAAAGCTAAGAGCTTGCAGCTACCTCCTACCTTCTTCTACGGCCTGGGCACCAGCGACAGTGATACAGACAGGGACAAGCCAGAAGACTTTGAGACAGAGCTCCGCAAAGCCCAGAAGGACCTGGTATGAAGCTTGGCTTATGAGGCAGTGACATCATCTGTTAAATGTTTTTGCCAGTGTTGGCCTAGTTTTTGAAGAGAGTCTTAAAGTTGCCTTAAAGGAATTATCATTTTGTCATCTTTCAACCAATTTAAACCCATGGAAAATCAGTTGTTATAAAAAGGGCCTTATTGATCTCAACTTTCATTTCTTCAAAATTTCTTTTCTCTTTCTCACCTCATTCTGTTTCCCAACATGAACACAGAGAAATGTCATTGTTTGTCATTGACTGTTGTAGGATGCCCAGCTAAATGCAGAAACGACTGCATCGACCAGCACTTCCAGTTCACTAGGCCAGGTCTCCAGCACCACAGAGCCTGTAACCAACACACCTACAGGGGAGCAGCAGATCTCAGATCAGGTGTCAATGTCCCAGGGTGGGACCCTGAGCAGTGACCCTATTGACCTGTCAACCAAGAAGAGTTCTGAGCCAGAATTGCTTGCTGTTACTGATGCTACTGCTACCGGTTCCTTCACTAGTCAAGGTATATGCGTTCTCCATCAAATTTAGTTGATTAAATATCCAATTAATGAAATGCCTAAAATCTGAATTCTCAAACTGAAATTCCCTGGGGGCCATTAGCCAGGTTGTCTTCTTATATACTGTACACAATAGTGAGGTGTACAGGTTCGTGTTCAACTTGGGTCCCTTTTTTTATTTTTTATTTTTTTTACGCAGACGCTAGCCCGTTTTGCTTCAAGTCTTCTGGCGGCTTCTCATTTGCTGACCTGGCGAAGAACACTGGCGAATTTGCATTTGGAAAGAAAGGTCGGCCGCTCATTGTTGCTTGCAACAATGCCGGTTATTAAATTAATTTTGCAATCTTCTTTAGGCTCTCTACTCAAAGTTTGGTTTTCTCTCTCTGCAGACTCTAATTTCTCCTGGGCCAATGCTGGAGCTACAGTGTTTGGGATGGGAGTTCCCTCACTGGCAAAGAACGACGGAGGGGGCGAGGGAAGCGACCAAGAGGATGCTCCTAATAATGTGGACATTCACTTTGAGCCCATAGTTTCTCTGCCAGAGGTATCTTGCTCGTCCAGCTGTGACCTAGATATATGGACTCAACCTAACGCCTCCCTGGTGTAATCATCCTTTAAAAAGAGCACACATTATGTGCATTTGAAACGCACTAATCTGACGGAGTTGTACGCTATGTCCACTGCAGCGCTACAAGTGAATGCCAGCTTACTCACCACGAGCCTTGTTTGAGAGAAAAGGACTGCGAACACGTGTTTTTTTTTTTTACTTGTAACTTTATTAAACCTGGTCTTTAGTGTTTGTTTGTTCTCGTTCACTACTCGTTGTATTCAGTGCAGATGATTCAGCATAGCATAGTTTTCGCTTAAGTTGGTTTTGATGCCAAATTCGGTGCTTGCAATGCAGACAGTTGTATTCAATGTATTAAAAAAATAACTGTCCACTGTGTGTTTTCAGGTGGAGACCAAATCTGGCGAGGAGGATGAAGAAATCCTTTTCAAAGAGCGCACCAAGCTGTACCGCTGGGACAGAGACCTTAGCCAGTGGAAGGAGCGAGGTGTAGGTGACATCAAGATACTTTACCATCCTGTCAAGCGATTTTACCGTGTCCTAATGAGAAGGGAACAGGTGCTGAGGGTTTGTGCCAACCACACCATCTCAACGGCTATGGAGCTCAAGCCCATGAACACTTCAGCCAACGCGCTGGTATGGACTGCCACGGACTATGCAGGTAACTTGGCATGCACACACTCAAAAATGAGTCAAGCCTCAGGGTATTTTCATTTGCTATTCAAACCTGTGAAAGAGGTTTCAAATTTCCCACTCAACTTTGTGTTTCTCTACTCCTTCAGAGGGTGAGGGCAAAGTGGAGCAGCTTGCTGCCAAGTTCAAGACTCCAGAGCTTGCGGAAACGTTCAGGAAAACCTTCTGCGAGTGCCAGAGTCGGATTGGCCCCGACAACGAAGATGCATCCTCCCCACAGATGTCCAGAGCCCAAGAGCACTCTAGGGCCACCAACCCCCAGGTGTTCCTAGCCATCTCAGCTGACGACCAGCCCCTGGGAACCATTACCATAGAGCTGTTCTCCCATATCGTCCCCAAGACTGCTGAGAACTTCCGCGCCCTCTGCACTGGTGAGAAGGGCTTTGGACTGCGTGACTCAATCTTTCACAGAGTCATACCGGACTTCATGTGTCAGGTGAGGAGAGGGGGCGGAATTTTAACAGCTGAACAGTTGTTAACTTTATACAAATTATAATGCAAATTGGGGGGTGGGGGAGGGTTTATATGGTAAAATAGCAGTTTGTCGATTAGCAAGTTTTCATTTTCTGTGATTCAGGGCGGGGACATCACCAACCAGGATGGCACTGGCGGAAGGTCCATCTATGGGGGCAAGTTTGAGGATGAGAACTTTGACGTTCGCCACACGGGCCCAGGCCTGTTGTCAATGGCCAACCGTGGCCGAGACACCAACAACTCGCAGTTCTTCATCACGCTGAAGAAAGCAGAGCACCTGGACTTCAAACACGTGGCGTTTGGCTGGGTACGAGATGGCATGGACGTGGTGCGACAGATGGGCGAGCTGGGTTCCAAGACTAGCAAGCCCAGCAAGAGGATTGTAATCACAGACTGTGGGCAGCTCTAGCTCCAGGATTTAAAGCATCAAGTTCACGTCTTAACAGCTGGGGATGGGGATCCATTGGATTACTACGGACTGTACCTAAAAGACAATTACATGAATAATTTATTCCCTGTGCAGTGCATTGTTTTCTGCCAAATTTTAGTCTATAAGCATAGACACTCAGTGATCTAGGATCACTCAAGTACCTTGAGAATATAAGCTTGACTCCCCTAGTGGCCTCGGATTTATGCTTTTATTCTGAGACCCACAAGGTGGTATTTGGCTCTCCTCTTCACGTGGGCCTCTGTCCTCTGTAGTGCACTACATAGGGAATGGTGTGTAGGGGAAAAGGGCTGATGTTCCGGGTCAAGTCTACTCCTTTTGCCCCATTGCACTTTGCATTTAAATTTACTCTCCTCCCAATGAATGTTCAGTGCATAGTTTCAACTGTTTGTTTTGTGTGTGTATAATTGTAAATTAACTTTTAATGTCTTTTTGTTTTAGTTTTTGTCTTGCATGTGTTCCAATTGAACCTGGCTATTTTCATGAGCTCCACTTAACAAGTTTTTCCCTTTTTTGTAAAAGTCTTAATTAGCCTAAAAATGAAAGGACGAGATATTGTATTTTCCAAAACATCCATTAGATTGCACTTGTGATACTGCCTTCTTTCCAAATGCAAATCCCCCCCCCCCCCCCTCAATTCTTTGTGCAGATAATGGGAGTTTACCATTTTAACCATAGGCGTCATCTTCTAGCTTTGTCTGT
The DNA here is from genome assembly GCA_025447815.1 of Percopsis transmontana. Lineage (NCBI taxonomy): Eukaryota > Metazoa > Chordata > Actinopteri > Percopsiformes > Percopsidae > Percopsis > Percopsis transmontana. The sequence goes on along the minus strand of JAOEHI010051267.1, from coordinate 14,228 downwards.
GGGAGGAAGGGTGCATAGAAAACGATATTTTGTCTGGTTTCCATTAAAATTTCCCTTAGAATTAAGGTTGAGTAAGTGCTCATTGTGCTGACGTAAAGAGAAATAAAGTTGATTTATAAGTAAAAAAGAACACGTGCTTTTTTTTTTTTTTTTTTAATAAATATGTGGGCTTTTAATTAGGTATACTTAGAGTTGACTAAATAAACCTCCAATTAATAAACCTTAACACCCATGATGCATATTTATGCAGTCCTTTAATAGCAGATTAATACATTATTCAGTTCTGTATATAGGTGAGGTGTGTAGGTTGGCAGATTTATCAAGTATTTTTTTACTTTACTTATACTTTATGCATTTCCTAAGTTGTCCTGTATATCCATTATCTAAATTATTTTTACCACTGTAGTTGAATATAAAAATGCTCCTAATACAGTTTACATTTTTACAATATTTTCCACGGCATAAAGCCTTCGAAGACCATGGTGGTCATAGCAAAGGTCTGAGAAAAATTACAAGGGGAAACCTATGGCATGGATCTATGGGATGTATTCTGCATTTTTCTCTTTCTCTTTCTCTCTCAGGGGAAAGCCTGATAAGATGCTGTAAATGAGTACAATTTGTATTCCAGTTGAGGCAATAATCTGGCAAAGAAGCCATGTTGCTGCTACCATACGTGGTGGAAGATCAGTCCTCCGGCTCCTAGGTGGCGCCCAATATATATGTATGGGGTTAAAACTCGACTAGCACATGGACTGACGTCATCAGCTTCTAAAGAAAGGAACAGCCTCGCGGCCTAAACGGTCTTTTCTGCTTACGTCCCGTTAGGGTGGGAGGCCTACAGTCTTGTCGCTGAGAAAATTTAACATCAGTCTGACAAAATGATCATCTACAGGGACATCATCACTGGTAAGAATTGTTGTTTCTGGTGTGTAGCTTTTAGTTTCCTACCAGGCGATAGATATGAGTTGCAGTTATGGTACTTATTCGAGAGTTTAGGATGCCGCCTCACTCGCGCTGTCGTGCGGAGAGGAAGCCACGGCCCAGTCGCTTTAATTAGTTGGGCTAGCATTTAGCTTTAACATGGCCAGTTATGTCGCAAGTAGTTACCAAGAATATTACGGGTAGGTGGCCAGCACTAGATCCGTCTTAGTAACAAATCACTACACGCTCAAGCATCCAGATCTTTCCCTATGTTAAAAAAAAGAAGTCCTGATAAAATGGCATGGCGTAAAGGTGCCGGTGCGATGTTTTCACACATGTGACGCTAGTAACGTACGTTAAACCAAGGTTCTAGCTTATGTAATTGGAGTATGTGCCGTGTATAAACGTCAAGTTTAATTGTATTAGTAATTTGTAACCGTCTAATATGTGCGGATCTCTTTAATACAAACATTGCAGTCGCTGGGCTCTCATGGCGCTAAACTTAGGCGTCCCTAAACCAACGAACGATGCAGAAACTTGGGCCGTATTACTTTTAATCGACCATTTCTCTCCGCCCAGGTGACGAAATGTTCACGGACGTCTACAAGCTCAAAGAATCTGCGAATGGAGTCATCCTCGAAGTAGAAGGAAAGGTGCGTCTGCAATGCAGGTATTTCGTATCTTATGTTGTGTGGCGTCAGATGCTGGAAATGCCCAGATTTTGGCCTCATGCAAGACCACAAAATGAATCCGTGGCATATTTCGATTAAATTGGTATGGACAACAGCTGTGTATAATGAACATTTTCGGTGAGATTTAGGTAAATACCCCTTTCTCAATGCTAACTGCTCTAATTCTAATGTCTGCTTAAGTGGTGTTAATAATAGTGGGTGCCTCCAAAACGCACTGGCATTCAGCCTTCTACTACTGTAATCCTCTTGCATCTTAATTTTTCTTTAACGCTGGCCCACCAGCTCCTTCCTCACACAATTCTATCTTTTAACCCTTCAACCCTGACCTATGATTTCACTGAATACAAATTAGGCTGTTTATATGAGCTGATTTCCGTAAGTACACGTATTGACTCCTGCCTGTGCCGCTCTCTAGATGACCAGCCGAACAGACGACATCGACGACAGCCTGCTTGGTGCCAACCCCTCGGGCGAGGAGCAGGCGGAGGGCACAGACAGCGTCACAGTCAGTGGCGTGGATATTGTCCTCAACTGCAAGCTCCAGGAGACCAACACCTTCAACAAGGACTCCTACAAGTCCTACATCAAGGAATACCTGAAGGCGTAAGTTCACATCTGGTTGTGTGAGGTGGGGGTGGACTGCAGGCCGCTGTGAGCGGCATGCATTCTCAGTTTCAAACCAAACCCATGTAACATTGGTGTCAGCCAAACCGTGAAAGTTCACCCCTCTTTGATGGCATTTCCCGGTCACCAGTGCTCCCTTATCTTTTATTACATTTGGCTGCTACAATATATTTATTTATTTGCTTGCAACCTATAAAATGCTCCTATTAAGGAGTTGGTGCTCAAAAGCCTGCTGGGGGAATGGACTGGTTCCAGTGCTTGTGTGGTTTATTTCACGCTAAACTCAACATGTCCAACACTTTGCCCTGTGTGCACAGGGTCAAGAAACATCTAGAAGAAAACAACCCAGACCGAGTAAAGCCCTTCATGACTGGCGCCCAGGAGGAGATTAAGAAGATTCTGGCAAATTTTAAGAACTACCAGGTAAATGGGTGGAACCCGCCTGGGTGGGGGCATGTGCTGATGTATCTGCAACATTCAGCTCTGTCATGACCAAGTGACATGATGTCACCGGCAGAGGAACGTGTCTACCAGGAAAGTCTTGCATAACTCGTTACAGGTCTATTACTTTGTGTGTTCATTCTGAAGTGTAGTAGGATGGGGTCAATCACTGACATTTCGCTCTTCAAGTGAGAGTATTATACAGTCATGGAAGTTATTTATATTGAAGGTGTTTTGTAATAAGTTGTCATTTGGTTAGGTCAAGGCTGACTCGCAAACCCGTTTCCCTTTAGCCTATTTAACCAGAAGTCCTCAAACACTTAACTTGTGAGCCACAACTGTAGCCACACATGTGGCTATCTAAGCAATGATGGAAAGTTTAACTTTGAAGGGCCCGGGGAATATTAAAACAGACCGGCATTGAACTCTTGCTGAGATACTTAAATCTTAATTTCCCTAACCCTGATCCTCCTGCTCCAGTTTTTCACAGGAGAATCCATGAACCCTGATGGCATGGTGGGTCTACTGGACTTCCGTGAAGATGGCATTACGCCCTACATGCTCTTCTTCAAGGATGGCCTGCTGATTGAGAAATGCGTGAGTACACTGTTGTCGTCCCCATCCTGCCTTCACCAACTGGCTCGCCACACACTAGTGGTCTAGGTAGGTCATCTGCCAGCCAAAAGGTCCCGGGTGTAAATCCCTGACATGAGCAAGATGTGAAACATTCAACAAGATTAGAAATTTTTACAAATGTCAACTAAATTGTAGGCTCAATCATTTGCATCAAGGCAGATTTGTACAAAAGGCAGACTTGCATTCAAACAAACTTGTACAATATTGAGCTTTTATTCAAAAGCCCCATTAGTTTCTTGCTTCCATTTATATTGATCTTCTGAAGTTGAGGATCGGAAACTAAGCTTTATGCTTGTATCCCGTGCTTTTATTGCATGTCCTAGTTCAGATTAAGCACATTCCTGCCACTCATGCCCAAATTGGTGTCAACTTGAGTCAAAGGCTGGCTAGTGTGTAGACTTTGGAGTTCTGTCCTAGAAATATTGGGTATGCACTATTTTTCCACATCAGGGCTGTAAACAAATAAATTGGGAGGTGGGGGGACACTTGCACATGAGCTGGCTGCTTTTTTGTTTTGTGTGCTCACCAGCGACTGGCTAACTTATTGTGCCCATTCTCCTCTAGTAATGACCTGGATCACCTCTGCTTCTGAATGAACCCAAGAGCACAGATTGAAACCTGAGCTCTGCATCACGCCCCAACAAAAGCATTCCTCTACAATCCATTATTCAGTATCATGTGCCAGACGGACTAGAAGTGTTAAGGTTGAATGTTATTGGAATGCATTATTTTTTAAATGATCTTTTGGATTTTTTTTTTTTTATTTGAAATGTCTAAATTTGTCCCAAGTTAAGAGTGTGGATGATTCCATTGTGCAAAGGCAAGCAAGTGACGCTGTTCACAATGGAGTCATGCATTTAGCATCGCACAACTCTCCAGGAAGCCCCTCTAGGTCATTCATGGCTCATTATCAACTGAAGGTTTACCCTCTGAACCATCTTTTGATCAGTTTATAATGGTGTTACCAACTATATATTGACTGTAGGACTATGGTTGAAATTGTGGAATTAAAATCTTAAACTATCTCCTCCAATTTGTGAAATGTATAGAAGTACATCATTCAACTGATTGATAGCGACACGGCGTGTGCCCTCCAAACCAGGAGTTAGTCAGCACATTTGGGCCAGAATGGAACTAACCCTTGCATTTCTAGAACTACAATACTATTAAACTCCTTAAAGGCCTCTAGACAAGTTCCTTCCTTGTGATGCCATGTTTAAATTAAACTTAACATTTAAAAAAAAAAAAACAGTGTACCTAGTAAATGCAAATGTGCAGTGGTTTCACTAATAAGACAACCAGTGACTAAGTAGTGAAGTCATCCCACATTACTTACAACTTATCTGTAGTGATTTAATGGCATCACCATTAATCCTTCTGGGGGGGACCTTGAAATCAAAGTTAGGTTGCAGATAGGTAAAGTAACAGAAAATGGTAAGCGGTTTATTTCTATATATACTTGGTTCACACGTTGGCAGCTGCTTTACCGCTATATCATACACAAAAATAAACTGTCCTTATTAAAGTGATACACTAAGACGAGTTGCTCAGGCCGACTGTAGGTTAGTCAGTCTTCATCTCCCCACCATCATCCTCTTCAGCAGACTGGTAGTGGCGATACTCTGACTTGAGCTCCCAGGTGCTCTTGTGGGTTCCCTTGGTGTTGTAAACGCCAATCTCCCTCAGAATCTCCTTCAGATACATCTCGAGACAGAAAACGGAACATAATTCAAGTGTAAATTACTCACTCCTCAAAGCCTAAACACTTTGTGTCAGAACATTTTTAGAGCTACATTCTCTGACGTTCCAGGCTATGAGGTGTGAGGGAGTAATACACGAGTTATTTTTGTGTGAAGTATTAATTCTCTGAACAGCAACTGCTTTTTGTTTCAATTAAAATATTCTGAAAGTCAAACTGTCAGGGCAACAGACAATTGAATTTCATAGCCAACAGCCGAGAAAGACCTCCAAAACTACAACATTCAACAGAGGTGTGAATTGCATGTCATTCCGTGCTTTTGCCACTGTGTGTCTCTGTTGGGCTGGGCTGGATGCCTGAACCTTGTGTTGAGAGTCGAGATAATAGCCATTTCAATGACTTTATTTCACTTCATTTGAGAGTCAGCCAAGTGCTTTAGTTAAGAATTGATTCGGTGGAGTGTGTGTGCCGTTTAACTCCTACTGAGCCAACGTTTACGCAATCGGGGGGGAGAGAGGGACCTCAAAAGGTCTCATCAGCACCTACACACTGCTGTTCCCTCAGAGCTGGAAAAGATTCTCTGTAATCCATCGATCTATCCCTAGTGTGTGTATAAACATGGCGTGTGTGTTCATAAGTGCCTGAAATTGAGCGCAAATAGATTACAACAAGCGTGAGTGTCACACCGTGGGCGAACTGTGGGAATTAAACACAGCAAGGTGGATCGTAGGCAGGTAAATTGTATTGTTTTTACTGTGTCTGTGTTCGCCCTTGCTCACCACAGGTTGCTTGGTAATGTCCACCAGGTCCTTTATGTTGTAATACTGATGTTTCTCAAAGGCAGAGAACAGCATATCCAGCACTACCTGGCGCTCTGCCCGGACCATACGGCCCTCCGACTTCTTCTTCTTCTCATACTCGACCTGCATGTGAGCACACCATCCATTGGCTATTACATGCTGCAATATTTCCAAATAAAGAAGCATCCCCTGAAACTTAAAGCTCCATTAAGCAGAATATTTTACATGTTTCCTCTTATTTCAACCTTCTATCAGAAGGTATCGTTGAGAGTTTCCTGCGGTAGTTGGTTTGGGTCGCTGACCAGCTTTCTCGCGTCATTAGCTAACTAGAAAATACACAATGCCAGGGTAATGTAGATTTAATAATGCTTGGCTACATAAGGACAAGTATACAGTATGTCATGGCTATATCGTCTGTCATTCATTCATGTTATTCAGGGTACACTGTGTGCTTTGGAATTCTTAATTCTTAATTCTTAATTAATAATAGTTTATCCTCACTTATACGCATATGCTACACAGAGACATCACAGAATGTTCGGTCATGAAAAATTGGTTTAATGTCATGGAAATGCATTTGTCAAAATGTGTATGAACCCTGCCACTGACAAAACACAGGCCATCAGAGCGAAAATTTATTTATATATACACATTATATATAAATATTCATATTGGGGAATTTGCTTAATGCAGGTTTGCGCCAATCATTTAGTTAACTGTACATGTTACCAGTGCAAATGGTGGGATGGTTTAAGCGACGCACAAGCACATTCACATTCACATTCACACACTTCAATGTGCTGTATGAGCTTACATTAACAACGTGGTTGGCCACTGGTTTAAAGGTATTATTGACTGCTTTGTCAAGCTGCTGCGAGACACGCTGGGGTCTGGTGGACTCCTCAATCTTCAGCCTGACACAAACACACACACACTTGATTGTTATTACAATACATACTCTTGACACTCCCTTCTTGAGAGAATTCCCTGATCGCATGAGACTTAATCTCTCCTGTCAAATATCCCTTTTAGCAGACCAACAACTGTCAGAGCACCCTGGTTCAACTTGCATAAGGTGCAGTGACAGCTTCTTAGCCCCATGTGTATTCTTATAGATGAAGCCATACTCAACTGGGCAAATCATTTTTGGTATAATTATTTAGAAGATGGTCTTTCAAAATGGGGCTGGTTACACAAGCACAAATGTGGTATTTGGAATATTCTGGCGTTTAAAGTGGTTACTGATAGCTGGTCTAGTGTACTTTACTGGCTTGTGATTTTGAATCGTAGCATTGCATCTGCTACAGATGGCTGTGAGGCAGTTGCTATAGCGATACTATCCATCAGCTCTGGGGCTGGTAACACAGATACATATACTGTAGGCAGAGAGGTGTCGGTGTCAGAAAACAGGTAGATGTGTTCAGTCAACAGTACATGTAAGGTTTTCAATAAAGCGCTCAGATTCTCTCCTGTTAGATAGCTGCGGAATAACATTACCATTGAATAATAATAATACACCTTCTTGACATGTAATATACATAAAAGTCACCCTGGTTCTCTGATGAAAGCTATCAATCATGCGACCATTTGCATTTTCTCAGTCAGTGTAGGCGTCAATCTATTTTGAGCATGTTATTTATTAAGCATTACTACATGTTTATAAATTATTCATCAGTAGTTAGCCAGCTCCTTTTTGCGCAGTGGAAAAGTCTGCTTAAGAAAAGTCTGCTTAAGTCCATTCAAACTCACTCACTTTTTCAACTTCATGTAGCTGTCGTTTACGGCAGGTCTGCATTCTGCTCTCTGCTCCACCATCCCCTCTAGGCTGATTTCATCTAAAAATAACAAAAAAACAAAGATATATGTTGATTAGCTTGTGTACATCTGCGTACACAAATATATTCCTATTATTTTCACCAGCAAAGTAACAGCATTTCATCCTGGTATAAAATTGATCCTGCATTTTAATGCAAAAGGAGCGCAGGAAAAAGAGAATGCTCTTGAGAGTACATTGTGAGAGTACAATAAAATCTCTCCCTCAACAAACCATTCACAAAGCAGCAAAATTCACAAAAGTCAAGTCACATTATATTTCACCCCACACACTGAACTCACACATCAAGCTGAGGTCTAGTCAAAGCTTTGGAGGGAAGACACTTTTACTGTTAAAAGATGTTAGGCCTTTGGCACACCTTAGTTCATGTGACAGCCTATTCTAACAAGTGATGCATAATGAGCACTAGACATCCTAAATGCCTAGAAACAGGCAGGTGCCAGATGAACAGAGAGGTTCTGGTTGGCCTAATAATCAACAAATAGTTATGAAATGCTTTGGGAGCGAGTGCTTTATGAAGAAGGGGCAAAAAAACATGAACTTGACACTATGTGCTGGGTGACCAGTGAACTTGGATCAGGTGTGTTCTGTTTTTCAGTTGCATTTTAATGAGCTGGTTTGGTTTTCAAAATGATTTGCAAAACGTATTAGACAGACAAAGTGCATTGATGAATCACACTCAAATTCCCACTGCTTTGTTGACAAATGCAGATACAGCTGAGAAAAGGGCATTATCGTAATCTAATCAACCAGTAATGAAAACTCATTTAAACCTAGCAAGCTTGACATTTCCAAGTTACAGTTATGTGTTTTGCTTTGCTGCACTATAGCAAATGTTGCGTTAACACCAAATTTCCACCCCAGCTTACTGATTATGTTTAAACCATAATTATACAGGCTGTAATGGGAAGGGTAGAGAACAGTATGAACCTATGAGCTCTGAAGGGGGAGGAGGAGAGCAGGGAGGAGAGGAGTCAAGTTTCACCATTTGTTACCTTACAGTGGTCAATTTCGAAGCAATAGTCCAGCTGGTGAGCGTTGGTGTTCTCATGGGCAAGAGTTTTTGTTTTTAAAAGCGTGCTGGATGATCTGGCTCTGCTCATATCTGGATGCCTCTCAGAGGCACACACAAACACATCTGAGATGTCTGCCCATCATCACACCTAACAATTATTGAAAAATATCTGACGGGGATAGAGAAAAAGAGAGCTGATATACGGTATATCCAGCACCACAAACAGTAGTAGTAGTAAGCCAATAACATGACATTGGAAAAGAGAAAGAGGGTGAGAGACAGATGATTCAAACGTATTTTCTACAAACGGAGCCTAGCGTTAATAGTTTTTGACCGTGTCCAAGTATCATGCAGATTGCAGAAACAATGAAACAGGAATTGAATTTAAATATTTTTAATTTAAAGAAGCCATAAGAACCAGATTTACATTTTCTCATAAGAGTAATTTGAGATGGCGAAGGTTGATGCACTTATTTTAGGTCCTAATTGCACTTTGTTTCAAGCCAAATAAATGCTCAAATAAAATAAAACAGCACTTATTCTTTATATTCATGTACTGTATGTTGTCATTCACTGTTTGCCTAGACCAGAAGTAAACATTAATAAAAATACATTCCCAACACTGTTGTGTGAGCACACAAACGCACAATGGAAAATACAGTTGAAAAAAACAACAAAAACAAATGGATGCGGTTCTGTGCAATTATTGTCTGAGGAGTACCAGAGCACTTGCCTGCAACTATTAAAAATACACCCACACAAATGTGTGTGGGTGTATATTGTGTGTATAAGTATATTGAGAGATTGAAAATTCTGTATCTCCCTACAGCACTGACTATAGGCTAAGGCCATCTACGGTCACAACCAGATACCTAAAAACTCTTTTGCCATTCACTCCATGATCCAGTGGCATCAACACATAGGGCCTCACAAGGCATTTCTACGCAGGAGGAGGAGAAAGAATGGCCAAACTGGATGAGATGTGACCACAGAATGTGTAGCTCAAGGCTGCTGTCCGGAGGAGGAAAAGACATGAAAAATATTGCAGTTAAGTTGTCGACAGCAGTTCACAAAACCTTCACATTTCATTTATGTGCATTACCACGTGAATACGAGTGTTCTGTGGATGTCCGCTTTCCTCTTGATTTCACTTTTTTACAATCCAGCTAAAAAACAATCATGGTCTTGTTCTTTTAGAACAAAAGACTGACCTTTGACAAAGACGCTTGTCTCCGGATCTACAATCAAGCCTAACATTTCCTGCTCTACTGTGCCTGAAAACTTGATATTAGTATCAAAATCTTCGAGTGACAGAAATCTGTTGGTGGTGTCATATATTATAAGCTTTCTAATGCAATGTCATTGTCTTGATAACAAGTGTTTTTCTGTAAGGACAATGAAAATATATATATACAGTCAGTAAAACTGCACTGGCGACTGTGTAGATGACACTGTTGAAAAATAACTGTACAACTGAGTCTAGATGCCTCTTTTTGAAAGCTATTTTGTTTTTTACATACAATTATTGGGTATTCAGCTACGCAGCAGTAGCGGCGAGGGTGGTTATTAAGTGGCAATATGAGCATATTTGTCCACACATTGGCTCTCATTCATGAAACGTGCATACGATCATATTTGATCTGAAAAAATGATCTTACAATCATTTTACCAAAAGAGCTGGTATTCATCAATATTATCTTTGTTGTATCCTCAAACCCTCAAACCCACTTCTGGTTGGAGACCGTGTAAAGCAACGTCAAAAAATAAGATCGCAATTAGACCATCATTATCACGAAAAACGATAGACTGAGTAACAACAACCACAATTATAGTATTAATAATAATTTGTAATATAAAATAAGATGACAAGACTATAGTGCATGAAAGTAAAAACCGTGTTAATTGCGTCCGTGATTTTGGTCCATGTTTTCCGTCTCTGTGAACCTTTAATGGCACTTTTGAGGCTGCCGAATAAAAATTTTTTTTTGTCTTTCGACCTGTGACACGAGAATCCTATTCAGCATCTGTAAAATTTCTTTTTTTTTAATCCTCTTTCATGGGATTCATCTTTGATGACTTCAGTCTATAAATGTATGCTAAAAGCTGTCAATTTCTAGGTTGATAATCGCCACACCTGCATAAATTATGGGTGTGTTATATGTAAATAAGGACAGGTGCTGCGGGTTCTCGCTTCCATGACTTTATCCAATTCATCAATCTGCGACGACATCTACGCTCATTTCGACCAGGTGTGACAGTTTTCTGAGTCACACTTTTAAATGATGATAAGTCTCTTCCCACGCTCGAATCTAAGATATTTTCTGAGAAGGTTTCATGAATGAGGGCCATTGTCTTTGGGTACATCATTTGGTAATATAATGCCCTTTGAAAGAGCGAGGGAGGAACCTTGTGGCAACCTACACTCTACAAGAGCGGGGCAATGGTAGCGTGACTGAGAAAAGACTAAAGGGGCCGATGAGAACTAGAGAGAAAAAAAAAACGTCAGGGTGAAGAAGCCTCTCTACCGCCCCCTCATCCTCCTCCCCTAGCAACTCCTCTATCACTGCCTCTGCTCCCAAGGACCTTCACAACACGGCTCCGACCTTACAAATGCTACACCCAGTAAACAGCTAACACCCCACCTGCCTCCAACTGACAACTGTCTCTAGATACCGCCTCCTCTACACTTCAACATATTCCTAGCCTACATAGTTCACTTGTCTTGGCCAGCTCTCCTCTCGCGTTCCCTATGCAAAGCGAAAACATCGAAACAGAAGAAAGTACCGCTGGCACTAAGTGGCTCTATGAAAACTGTTTCTGTGGCGAAAACGGGCAGTATTTCAAGGCAGCAGAGCGGTATTTTAAGAACGCCTTGAAAGGGTTAGAACGGGGATACTGATAAACAGAGGAAGAGCCGGAATGGGAGAGAAAGGGGAAACATACAGACAGACAATGAGTGTAAACCCCATTACCTGGGAGAAGAATCTCTAAATTGTATTTTCCACAAAGGCTTATATTCATGGTGCCTGAAGGAAAGCTTTATGACAAGGGATAGATAATGAAGAAAAGATAATGCAGTTATTTCTAGATTTAGCCATATCATAGAAGTTTTCTATTCTATATATGGCCCCTCCCACTATTTATATATAGATTAATTACAAACCAGCCCACAACAAGCATCTGCCTTTATGATTAGCACAGGGAGAAAGAGATATATAGACAATTGAGAGAGAGAGAGAGAGAGAAAGAAAGAGAGAGAGAGAGAGAGATTGACAGAGCTCAAAGCTCTTACGTGTCTCTATTTTAAGTGGTTGCCATGCCAGCTTCACAGCAGTCAGTAACTCCACATTACGCCACAAGCTCAGACACCAGGCCCATGAATAATTCATTACTTTTAAAAGGAGAGTCCTTGCCTTCAGCGTTTGGGGGGGGAAATTAACTTCAGAGGCCCAGTTGTTAATTTTAAGGGAGACCAATAAAGCAGACGCCTTAACTAAGGTTGCAGATAATGACGACTCCTAAACCGGCTAGCGCTGTCGACGGTAGACGAGATAAAGAAAGCAGGTCAAGCCTGTAATCTTCTGTACCTCATTTGCAATTTTAATGCCGTTGTTGATGATGACACCGCTAATCGTGTTATCATTAAAAATTGCAGCGAGACGGATAGAGCTTCAATCCTACAGCTGCCCCGGCATTTAAATAGACCAGCTCCGTTTAAAAGCTTTTATTCCTTTACATCGCCTGTGCACTGCCTTTGCGTTTAGTTGAAACCAAGAAGCAACAGGCTGATAACTAGCTGCACACCGTTACTGTGAAAGAGTGGGCAGTCACAGACACTTCTTCGACATATTCTCTTCAAATAATACACACGCAAACACAGAGACAGAGACAGAGACAGAGAGAGAGAGAGACATATAGGCAATTCCGGTATGTCAATGCCCCGCCACACTGGACAGGCCCCCCTGGTGAATTATATTGATTGGGGTTGCCTGACCGTGGTGTAAACACCATCCACTACACAGACAATGAGGACAGGGACATTTATCTGCACATTAGCAGAAAGGCAGAGCCGGACATAGTTGAGAAGGAAATTGATAGCCATCAGCATGCAGGTTTAACCCCCTCCAGGTCTTTGACCACTGTGCGAGTGTGCGTTACCATCACAGCATGGCATGTGAACAGCCCCTTTGTGCATTTCGCCACGACATCCATTCCTCCCATTCGCACTGTTTTACGCATGCACGTGGACACATGCACGCACATACACACACACTGATGTCAGCTGATCAGGTTGCCATCTCCAAAAAAAAACTAACTTAGCATAAGCCCCTCTGTTTAGAGAGAAACAAAAGGTCCCAACACTAGGCACATCAAAAGCCTTCTCCCTTATGACCAGACTGTCCTTCTCTGTAATTGGGCCCTTTCCACCACAGGAAACCTAGAAACCTGCTAGAACACACACACACACACACACACACACACACACACACACACACACAGGTCCTGGCCATTTCCTTATTATCTCTGTAAAGGAAACAGACCATTTACATAAATGAAGTTACCCTCATTTACACACACACACACACACACACACACACAAACCCTGCCCACTTAGCTAGTCATGTGTCCAGCTTTTCTACGGACAGGAAATGAGATGCTAGCAAAACACAGACTGGATATAAGGAAGGTACATACAGATACATAATGTAGAAATTCATAGGCCATCATTTGTGTGTCAGTGATCACGAAAATATGTTTAACAAACAAACTGGTTTAACAAAAAGGTAAGACTTCAAAATCACATCACAAATCCGTGGGTAGCATTTAAAAACACAATTGTGGGGACGGCTGTTTGTTGGCTCCCCACGCAGATTCTGTGCGATAAACAGATTGTTTGGCTGGAAGGGGGGGATTAACTTTCCTATTCACACTCTCACTGGACGAGATACACTTTCACACCACCAAGATTACTGTTCCACATCCCCCTTACCATCTGTAAACTGGGGGTTGGCCGTGTATGTGCGTGCCTGTGGTGTGTGCACGCACAGGACTGAAGTACCAAAGCTCAGTAACAAGACCCTGTTTTATCAAAGCTAATTAGGAAGAGGGAGAGGGAGGGAGAGAGGGAGAGAGAGAGAGAACCTGGAATCTATATTCTCTCTCTTGCTTGCTTTCCCGCTCTCCCTGTGATAGCCCAATACATTTACCTTTATAGCATTTAGCAGACACTTGTATCCAAAGCGACTTACAATAAGTACATTTGTCAATAGCTGAATAGGTACATACACCAGTTACGGTAAGAAATCAGCATTCTGTTAGAATAATGACAGCAGCATGTCATCACGGCTAAGTTAGTTATACATTTTGCCACGTACATAACCTATTAACAGATCGTTCAATCTTGCGTAATTGCCAAGCCTAAAGAGGGCTAAATTTAAGAGCTGAGGAGTTTTTTTCTTCTTCCCCACATCCCCTCCTCAACAGCACACAGAGAGAGAGAGAGAGAGAGAGAGAGAGAGAGAGAGAGAGAGAGAGAGAGAGAGAGAGAGAGAGAGAGGGCGAGAGA
>JAOEHI010051266.1:0-19030 GCA_025447815.1 Percopsis transmontana | reverse complement strand
CAGCTGTTCCAGCAGCTCTGGCCTGGAGGATGATGGGATACCAGAGGACTGGGTCACACACACACACACACACACACGCCAAAATAAACCACTCCAAACCACCAAACCACTAACCCCCCTCCTCCTTCTGCTAGGAGGCGCTTTCATATGTATATACTCCTTTTAACTGAAAGAAAGGCACCACATTCGATGCCAGTGGTAAACATCATAAAATGGCATGCTCTGGTCCACTCACTCATACCATATCTAGTCCACATCTCCTCTGTTTATGGGCATTTGGTTTACTCACAAAAATAGAATGGAAGTTGTTTTATTTTTTTATTTTTTTACCGGCACAGTTAATCACCACTGCTGCTAGTCAAGATGTGAATCATATTGGGGAAGTTAAAAGAGCAAAGAGCTATGAATCACACTTGACAGGCAAAGCCAAATCTGTTGGACCGTATGAAGAAGGCTATCGTAGATCCAGGGGCAAGGGGTGTTTTGATTCCCGTCATCGTGTTAAGCCACTCAACATTATCTACAGAAATATAGGCGGAGCTAATGCTTGAAATGGAAGAAAATCTAATTTGATATAATTTGCATTAAGAAATGCAAGACTGATGTACTGCACTGCCCCCCCACCCCAACCCCACCCACCCCACCCCAACCCCACCCACCCCACCCCGATGTTCTAATGTGTTTGTGTTCTGCTTTTTATAAAAGAAGAGATTTTTTCCTAATCCCGTTTATGTTTTGCAAATGACTGTGTCAATCCAATACATGTTTCATAACCAAGACTGCATTGCTTACATCTTTATTCTTTGCAAGGTGTGAAGACAGACGCTTTGTTCTAAATTAAATTCTAATTGGCTGTCATTGCAAGGGAGAGGATTTAGTCCTACAGTACAAATAAACAGTCGTGGTACTGGAATGAAGATTTCACTGGAAATAAGACTCACTTGATAACACTACTAAGGACAACTCGCGCAGTATGAATCACTGTTTCTTTATTTCCTTCAAACGTGTGTGGTTTAAAACTGACGTGTACACACTTATCCATAAGGAGTGTATAGTTGGTTCATTGATTAAAATTGGCAATATAGCCTGCATCACACCTTTTTAATTCTGTACAGACTTCTACATGTATTTCTCAACGAAAGCCAGCTAACACCATTGATTGGCTTGGACATCAGCTTTTAAAATACATGCTGTAATTAGTCCTTCTGTTGTATGTTTGATAAAGGGCCAGAGCATGTGCAACCACAATACGGAGACTGCAGCAAACATCTGTCGCAAGCATCAGTTTCTCTCTCTCTCTCTCTCTCTCTCTCTCTCTCTCTCTCTCTCTCTCTCTCTGTCTTTCTCTCCCCCTTCATCCCTCTCTCTCTCCCCCTTCTGTCTGCTCCATCTGTGGACCCAGCATGCTACAACTTGGGTAGGAGCTGTTGCCACAGTCGTTTAGCCAGATCTAACTGACTGATCTGGGCAGGGATTGGATAAGAGTGGTGGCCTGTTGTGAACGAGGACCATTCTTTTACTCAAGAGCAGGCATAAATATGCGATTCTTTTGTGATTCATAATGAGCTATGAGCAACTTTTTGCTACAGTCTGGCACAAATTCTAACATAAAAATATATATTAACACAAGCTAATATAAAAATATATATAAATAAAATGTGACCCTATAAAAGCATCCCACGTGCCCTTAGGAACCACCCTCAATGTTAATTCACAACACCACAAGGTGGGTAGTGGAATCTATTGTCAAGTTTCAAAGCAATGTCAGTCCCCCCCCCCCCCCATTTATTACAGTTCTCCTGTTTGTCGTGTGTTGAAACATCGAATATGGAGTAATAAAACATAAATGGGCCGAAAACATGCATCATTTGAAAGCCTCACACACATCTAACAATGGCACATCAACTGAAATGACACCGGCTGTGTGCTATCCCGGTTTTGTATCGGGTCCGTTTTCAACACCGATGATCCATCGCCTCCATTTTGCTCCCTCTCACCACAGCTTGTCCCATTCCACATCAGCCGCTGGCACCCAGCGTTTGTATGAAGTCATCGCAGTGCTCCCTGGTTCTGGGCCCCCTTGGGCGTGTTCCAGGCTGCTCGCCAAAACCCACGGCCCCTTTATGGGATTTGTGGAGAGGCAGGGAGGGGGGGGGGGGGTAGCGAAAGCTGGGGGGTGAGAAATGAAAAGAGAGGATAGAAAATGGGAATGAACTGTTATGCTTAGAGGCAGGCACTATTGAGAGAGCCCTGGAGCTGAAAGTACTGGAGTGTGGTGACTCTATACAATTCAGTCTTGCATTAATTAATTCCTCATTTAATCACTCACAGTGGCAAACCGAAATGTGTGTCAACATGTGTTGTTGTTGGTGTAATCTGATGTGGACTTGTGCCTTTTGTATGCTTTTAATAGAATATAATTTCTATTTTTAGAGAGTGTTGTTCTGCCCACAGGGGCCGTTGGACCTTGGAAATCAATTGCAGCAAAATTCAACTTCAAAATAAAACTCCAAAACAGGCTGAAGAAAAATGGGTGTGGAGATGCATTATGGGTAGAGAGTAGATGTATCATATATCAACGCTTGATAGGATGATCAATTGTTTTTTCCTACGCCAATATTAATGCGATTTGAACTAACTTACTATCAGAACTAAGATGTTATAAAAATTATCTCTAAAATCTGTCCCCTACTGTGCATTTAAAGATGTTTCTGGTGGAGTGGCATATCCGCCCGCTGAGCCCCGTTAATCAGCATCAGTGACCAGTGAATTGCCGTCTCTTTTCCAGATCTGACACCCTACATCTCTGTTCTCTATATTCCTGCTCACCAAAACTTTGCTCTGTGCTCCATAGGAGTAGTTAACGTTATGGATATGTTTTGGATTGTGATATTAAAGATAAGATGTTGATAAGATAAGATAATGTTTTAAACGGAACATGATTTTGTGATTTTGTCGGACCAAGGACAGTTTCAGCGCCTTGCGCACAAACTGTTTCATAAGCACATTGTTGGTGTAATTAACATATTCCCTGAAAATTAACTACGATAACACTCATGAGTTTCACTAGACTAGGGCATTTCCTGGTTGTTCAGTGAAAATACAATCGGTGATCTTTTTATAAATACAGTTTCCTGAACAAACTGTTTCCCATTCACAATATTGGTTTAAGAGATTCGCTGGAAATAATAATTTTTTATATGCTATAGAACACTAAGCCACAACATTTACACAAGCCGCTGAAATGCCAGCATGGACGCAGAAAGTATACTTCAGCGTCCATGCTGGCATTTCACTGGCTTGCTGTGACGTAACTCTACCCACTCCCTCCTACTCCCGCCGCCCTCTGGCAATCGGCTCGCATATCGACGATCATGCGTAGCCACGATTGGACAAAATTAAAATATAAATGATTGCCCAACCCTAGTAGAGAGAGATCATGAAAAATGCTCATATCTGGTCTTTAGACAGTTTCTGCTTGCTTGTTTCATCGTAATCCATTTAGTGGGATAGTAGCAGTATTACAGGACACACTGTTAAACCAGCACATTTAATTATAATTTCTACAATATTAACGTCCTTTTCACTATTTATTTGTAGTCCCTACTCCCTACGGAAATCTTGTTTTAGAGAGGAATAATACTATCGGCATTACACAATTGCCAACACTGTACACAATGTCTGTTTTGTGTGCATTAAAATGCCTCTCGACAGCCGTGCTCCTTACAGCACAAGCTTTATAATTCCTTTCCCAGTTAGTGCCTTCTTCCCCAAGCTCATGCATAAGTCAATGAGTGTTTAACATTCACATCATGCCTGGAGTACAGGACACGTTGGACTACGGGAGGCCGTAGTTGTATTTATTTCTGTTGCCGTGCGATGTTTCTAGTTGGCGTGTCATTTATTCATTTATGCATGTCTGACCAAGGCCACGCCTTTGGTGGTGATTTGTGTGTTCGAATGAAAAGGGATGCCAGCAGAACAAAGTCTATAAAGACTAGTGGAAATGCAGGGCTACAGAGCCTGGATATGAGATTATGGGCAGATACAGTACAACCCAGTACATGTGTCGGGGATGTGTGTTGACCTACACATCCCCTGGTTCTCAATATTTGTACATTTACAGCATTTAATAGACGCATATCCAAAGTGACTTACAATTAGTACATTTGTTAACAGTTGACCTGGTTGACCACCATTTTTTGCAAGCAAATAACAGTCTCCTAGAATAAGCGCAGCATCATGTAACAAGGTTACTTCACTTATGCATTTGCACAATATTACCCGAAAGTTATCATTCACTCTTCAAACAGTCAATAATTGCTAAACTGCAAAGTGCTTAATATTCTTAAAGCTGATCTAACAGAGTGGAAATGTTTTTTTTGTTTTTTTTAAAGGGAGGAAAGGAGGATAGAATAAGGATAGTTAGTGGGATTAGTGCTATGAGGTAGAAAGACTGGTGGCCGAGGTACCGAGATGGATTTTGAAGTGGTGGGTTTTAAGTCTCTTGCAGAAGATCAGTAGTGATTCTGCTGTTCTGACCGCTGTAGGAAGCTTATTCCACCATTGCGGTGCCAGGACAGAGAAGAGTCTGGACTGGGCTGTGCGACTCTTACGCGCAACTCGTAGTGATAGAGATGCCAGCCTGCCAGCCGAGGTGGTAGATCGAAGTGCTCTGGCTGGGGCTTGGAATCTTACCATTGCTTGGAGGTAGAGTGGACCACTTCCTTTTGCTGCCTTGTAGGCCAACACTAATGTATTGAATCAATATGTGGCCCAGGTGCATTATTAATGCGAAGCAAGAAGCTAGGGGCTGAGTGACAGGGGGCTTATTAAACAGCTCCACCATGCTGAAAGGTTAGCCACATATCTGATCAACCGGGTCCTTACTTGTGTTCAACATGCTAGCGCTAAGCACAAACTGTTGACGGGTCACGCACAAATTTTCCTCTTGCCAAGCTGTGTAAGAGGCATTATCTGAAATCATACAAGACAGTAAACCTTACTCATTGTAAAGTTATAATAAAATAAAATGATCTGTGTATTAGAAGAACAGTCTTATATTGAGTTTATGCTGCAGTTTTAGGTAGGCTGTTTCTATATTTGTCCTTTTTTGAAGGTTTCATCGGTAGAATATTATTTTATGCTATCTCTTGAAAAGCTGCCACCCGGCTGGTATTTTATTTGTTTTAAAATCCCCAGCTTAATTCCTAAATCCCTCTGCTGCAGTGGATCTGCCTTTGTGTGCGTAGTCTGGCAAATAGGGCAAATCGAAGAACGTTTGAATTAAAAAGTTAAACAGTGTTTAGTTTCAGATGTACGGCGCTCCTAGATTTACTTTAGCAGTGGGATTAGATGTGGTAAATCCTATGTATACACATTTTACTCTCTGTTTGAGGTCGCCTTTACTGTAGATGTCTCTATATCTCAGTCACTCCAGTAAGAGGAGAAGAGAGCGGAACTACCCTCCATAGACACAGATGTTTGTTTTAGTGTGTGTGTGCAAAACTTGGTAAAAATGTAGAAACAATACCTTTTCATATTCAAGTGGTGTGTATTTAGAGCAGAGCAGCGGAACAGAATTAGCATTTTCACCAATGGCCACGAAGTCCCTTTGTGTAGGACCAACGTGATTCAGCCAAAGTCATGACTCCATTATTATTTACACATGTAATGAGTGCGGGGACGCACCGCAACTTCACTCTGCCCCCCACTGTCCAAAAAATACTACGGTGACATTTAAATGACACAGTGAGTGTCAGTGAGTGAAATAATCGATACCGCTCAGCATTTAAAGTTTAGTAATTTTATTATTTTTATTTGCTCTATATGTTTATACGTTGTTTTTTAATTATAGTTTTTATCTGTTTAAATGTACATTATCTTTAACAAATGCTTAATTATGCTTGTTTATATGTATAATATTTGGTTGATTGTCAACAGCAATATGTAGGCCACAAAACTCCTCTAGCTCAGTTTGTCCTGATTCAACATTTCTATGGCTTCCCTCTTCCTTCCCGTACTCATTTCCATTTCCTAATGTCAAGTATAATCAGGTAGCGCTGACATCTACCCAATTGGTTTGGAGCCCCAGTCAGCTACAATCCCGCTTTCTCTGTCAGCGTGTGCAAACAGCGAGGAGGTGGTTCAACGCCTCTCTCCCTGACGGATCTCTCCCTAATTACACAGCCATGATTAAGCATTACATTAGACTCAACTGCAGTTCATTATCAACTTGGATATGTGGGGGCGCTAACGGGTTGCATTGCCACCTAAACCATGTAGTGTATTCTCTCAAGCATTAGTGGACTTGTGGGGGACGTTTGCAGAACTGACTCACTGTACATCTGTTCACATGCATTAGTAAATAGGCAACACATATAACAGGGATCAGGTTTTGGCTGGAAAGGTAGAAAGGTTGGTACAAAGGCACAGCCATAGAGACGTGTATAATATTTCTCTAGACTAGCTATTCTGCCTGTACACAATTGAAAATGAAGTTCCTAGGGTGAAGCCATTTATTTATTGGTCACTAGTTTTGTGTTTTGGATCATGAATGAAATTCTGTTTTGGCTTATCTTGGTATGCACTATGTTTTTGCAAGGCAAAGTTTGTAGGTGCCAGGGATTAACTGTTGTTACAAAGTGTATCCCCCCCATGTCTTACCCTTCTCTCTGAAGGGGCAAATCCAGATTATGGAGCCTCTGAGTGAAGGGGATCAGAGGAGCTTTGAGGGGAAAAATGGGTGGGGTGTTTTGCTAACAGTAGGAAGCAAGGGAAAATACCATATGGTTATTCAAATGGAACAATAACACAATATGAAACTTATAACCTTCTGGACAAACGTGTGGTGTGGTTGTTCATATCTTAGTCTCCATAACCTAGTTCTGAATCACTGAATTCAGGGTTTATGCTCTACAGAATAGAAGCCAAAACGTTTTTGCCTGCTTAAAATGACAGTATTAATAAAATTAACGCATTTATTTTGTTCCTCTCAATGGATGATACACTAATTTACAAAAACTGCCAACTCTCACAAAAAACTTCAGGCAGTAATTTTTAAAACTGCAAACGAACCGTAAAGTATACAGTACCATGTGTAAAGCTGTATAGTGTAAAGCTGAACTCTATATCTAAATGTAAGTAATCAGACTAGGTTATATTTCTTCCTATTCTAATTTCTAGCAATATTGGAGCACAGAATATATTGTACGGGCAAGCTACAATGAAGTACACACTATACTCTGGTATAGTGTGTGATCAGGCGACTGCGACTGACGGCGACTGTTACAGAAACATCAAGGACATGTCAGAGTTTATGCATTGCTTCTCCCGGCAGCATGTAGCCTGGAGGATTAGTGTCCAATCACAATGGATTCGTTGTTTACTGACCGCATGGGACTTAGCAGGGAGAACTGTATTAATTTCAATGGACCTGGCTGCTTCGCCTTGCCTCTCCTCCCTGTGACCCTCCTCTGCTGCGACTTTGCTCAGCCAAATGAACTGAATGATTGAGCCAACGAGCCTATTGACGCCGCTGCGCTGCCAGCCTCAGGTAAGTGACTCCTGCGGATAGGTAGGAGATGAGTGGCGGAGGTGTGTCCTCTCCTCCGTCAGCATCAGATCATCACTGTTGATGATTTTTATCTGGTTCATGTGACGTCACAGTGGGCAGTGGAATTAAACAGGGTTTATTTAGCCGGTAATCCCTCATAGCAGTCGACATAGCGAGTAAAATGACCGGAGAGATAAAACCCATAGGATTAGTACAAGCCCCTTCCCACCCCAACCCTTAGCTAAACAGCCTATGCCCATCTTTCACAATGCAAGGTTTTTCTTTTCTTTTTTTTCTTCTAAAGGCGGACTGTCGCTGGCTGTGTCAGGCATAAAGTCTGATCCTGGCTCTGTCATGGTGTAGCTACCTTTGTAGCTTCGGGGTGTGATGTGTGGTGTACTTGTGTGTACTAGTGTCCTCTTTCCTTGTGCACAACGAGCCCGCATAACCACATATTAATTATTAAAGGATTACGAGCCAAGGGAGAGCTACCTGATAGCACGGACCTCAGAAGAGCTCAGAAAATATTACAACCTGATCTCAGGTGAAACAAAATCCCCTGCTTTATCCTTTTTTTGTACTTCATTATTCCTCCAGTCCACTTTTTTGATCTTACTGTAACTGAAGACTTGAAAGATAACACCTGTCAAACGCGGTCTCCTTTCTTTTTTTTTTTCTTTTTTTTTTTTTTTTTTAACTCCTGTTGCCAATGCTCGTCGCCAACAAACAATTCAGTCTCGGTCGCTCCCACAGTTGGGACACACTGGGGGGGATCGAGGGTCAGTGGGACAGGGCTGAGAGTGTCTACGAGCAGCAGCCACGCATAGCGTGCCGGAGGAACTCCCTGTCCTACCGAGAGGGAGGAGGTTGGTACGAGCCTCCGTCAGGGGTGCGGCCCCCTGACCTGGATTTGAAACGTGACCCGTATTCCTACCAGGACTCCGTCTACGGGCAGAGCTGCGTGGAGCGGCACGATCCCCGGGCGCTACGGAAGGGCTCTGTACCGGAACTCAACCATTTTGAGCGTTCATCCATGGCTCACCGAGGCTCCATTTCTCATCAGGACTATTATCCCCACGACCCTGCGATGACTCCCCGTGGGCCGGAGGGCTTTTACCGGGCAGAACACCAGCCCCCACCGCCTCTCCAGCATCCACTTAGCAGGTCAGGCTCTCATTTTGGGATTGGTCCTGGGGCTCGTGCTGCATGGGAGCAGGGTCAGGGAGGGCGAGTGGGGTCCCAGGCCCCTACCTCTCCTCTCCCGCCTCCTCCCCCTCCTCCAACTGCTCACGAGATCAACCGGGTTTACAGAGAGTCGGCCGCTGTACCTGCTACCAGTGCTGCCAAGATGATGCCAGATAGCCAACAACGTATCCCCACACGAGAGCCATCTCCATCGCACTATGGCATGGAGCATGCTTCTCCTCGTTATGCAAGTGAGCCCCCACCTTTAGCCAGTAACGCTGTTTATGCTGATGCTAATGGCCGTCCACTGGATCCACATCAGCAGGCTGCAGCTACCTGTCTGGTGGTAGACACTGCTAATCAGGGCATAATTATTAGGCAAGACACTGCCTCCCCTTATAGCATCCAACAGCAGCAACAACTCCAGCAGCAGCAGCAAATACAGCAGCAGCAAATACAGCAGCAGCAACAGCAACTGCAGCAGCAGCAGTTACAGCAACAGCAGTTACAGCAACAGCAGTTACAGCAACATCAAATACAGCAGCAGCAACAACTGCAGCAGCAACAATTACACCAATTGCAGCAACAGCCCCTGCCACCTCCCCCGACTATGTCTGTCTATGACCCCAACCTTCCCCTGCCTCCACCACCAACTGCGGCCCAAACTACAGCGCTAGCAGCTGCTCCTGCCCCGGCTCCCAATATGCCTACCACTCCACTTACTACTCCTCTCCCAGCTCCTTCCCCAGCGGCTCCTATGACTCCTGCACTTGCAGACTCCAGGAAGATTGCTGACCCCGAGTTCCTTGCTTTGCTGCGTAACGAGGGCCTGTCAGAGAGCACCATCTCCTCACTGCTCCAGCAGGGCTTTGACTCCACAAGTATGCTAGTTGTCATGGAGGAGAATGATGTTCGCACAGTAGCCCCTAACCTTGGCCAAGCCCGGGTGCTCTCCCGCCTGGCTCTTAACTGCAAGCGGCCAGTGGAGGCTTCACAGGCCCACTCCCAGCCACAGCTGCCCATGAGAGGCCGCTCCAATAGCTTCAGTCACCGCTCAGACATCTACCACCCCCAGCAGCAACATCATCAGCCGCACCCTTCCCAAGCTTTGTCCATGGACCCCCAGATGATGCCTCCACAGACCCCTGGAGCCATGCAGACAATCTCCCCCAGGATGGGAGAGGTCATGGGGAGGAGACCCAACAGTGCCCCTTCTCAGCAGCTCCTGGAGGCATCTGCTGGATACCCCAGTCCTGTACCTCGCACCCCGGGTCCCTACGCTGGAGCCATGGTGCCTGTTCAGTCACGACCGATGTCTGCCTACTCCCAACACCCTGGAGTACCCATGCAAGGGATGTCCATGCAAGGTATGCAGGGAATGCCACAGCAGATGACGGGGTCAATTCCTGCCATGCCTGGGTCTATGCACCAACAAATGCCACTATCCATGCCAGCTTTACCGCAGCCACCACAGCAGGTGCCCAAGGCATACTGCACCAATTACACAGTGCCCATGGAGCTCATGAAGAGAGACAGGAACCTTCCTCCATTATCCCCCATGCACAGTCCTCATCTCAGTCCACAACTGATGCGTAAGGGTGGGGGACATGTACCAGACAATTTCCTGGTGCCTGTTGGGTCCCCCAGTCAAGGCCAGAACACCATGGCAGGTAACCAGAAGCTAAGTCGAAGAACTGGACCACCAGTCATTGTGTCAACCATGGCTTCTCCCGATACAAGTAAATCCTTCTTTTTTGTCATATTCCCTGGCTTGCTGATGAATCCAGTAAATCTTCTATTGGCTGTTTAACAATTTTTGATAAAATAATAGCATTGGATAATCTTCTTATGATTTGTTTAAGGCAATATTTGCCATTAGCACATTTGAAAGGGAAACAGGGTAACGGTATTTTCCATTGTAAAACAACTTTCATATGTGACTGCATTAGCAAAACAGTATTGGCGTAACTTCACTGTTTGCAATGTATGAAGTGCTATCTGGAAAAAGGTATATTGAAACGGTTAAAGATTTTGTTTTCTCAAAAATTGATATTCTGCATCTATGCTTGTGGTATGTGGATTCAATTTCTCTCTAATAATTAGTGTCTTCTGATTTACTGTAGCTAGAAGCTAGATGCTGCATTGTGCCTAAAATGGAGAACAGGAAAGACTGTACACAAACAAAACACTTTTGTGTTCTGGTAGTAGTATATATCTTTGTTGGTATGTACACCAATGCAGAAATATTTTGTCGGCTATTCCTGTCAGGATTAAGATTGA
The DNA here is from genome assembly GCA_025447815.1 of Percopsis transmontana. NCBI lineage: Eukaryota > Metazoa > Chordata > Actinopteri > Percopsiformes > Percopsidae > Percopsis > Percopsis transmontana. Next base: position 8,010 of record JAOEHI010051266.1, on the reverse strand, counting down.
CTGTAATCTGTCCACTGCCCTTGTTTTTTTATGCATGTACCAGAGTTTAAGTGGTTTTCATTAGTACAACTGCAACCATTTAACTAGCACAGTTTCTATCTATGTTTTGCTTGTCTGTGTCCATTAGGGTAACAGTTATACCACGATTGGCTAACCAAATGGATATTATTAATCTGTCACAGCATCGACATGCTAAATGTTGCATAATGGTAGCTGCAACATTGCCCTGCTGTAGCTATGGAAGCAGAATCGGCTCATTTGCAGATGCATGAGACAAAGATTTTGTCTCTCTCTTCTGCTATGTACCATCTCGCTGCAGCCCCGAGCCCCCGCGGTTGTAAACATTGATGTCTGGTTGCATTATGGTAATAAGGGTGCATCAGAGAACCCTGCAGGGCCTTAAGGTTTCATGAGGCTGCCTTCCTTTAGACCAGTTTCTGACCGGGTCCACCATTGCCCTGCTTAATGGCAATTCTTGGTTATTTATGTTCTTCCATTACGTACCCTGGTAATATGTAGACATATGCAGTAGAGTATGATACAGTATGATACAGTATGATCTATGCAGTAGAGATTATATTCCTAATCCAATTCAACGTTATGGTATTTATTTAGTCCCAAAGAAGAAAATGAATTATTCAGCTTTTTGCAATAAAAGTTGCTCCACACTTCTTATGGAGGTTTTACCCAGATGTGTCGTAGTAGGGGAAGCACAGCTGTAGATAATATAATGAATAATGGGTCAGTTTAATGTAGACCTGTGTACTGATTAGAAAGCCTTGACAAAGAATAAATACTCCCGTCAATGCTTGTAAACCAGAACACCTAAATCAAACAGACCCATTATGCATTTTATTGTCAATCAAACTACTACTGTATGTTTACCCCTCCATGATATGTCTGTGAAGATTCTAATCCTCCAGTATTTTGCTGCTGTGCTGTGCCTCTCACTGCGAATTAGAACCTAAAGAAGCAGAATTCAGCTCAGTAAAATTCAAAAGAGATGGTAAAAATATCATCTGCAACACCAGCTCACCAGAATCGCACTAGCAGCATTTCTGGACAGATTAAATCAAATTATTGCTGATTGTCGAGCCATGATTGTGTCTTTTCCTCTGAGCGGCTGTAATGAGAAAAAAGGAGAGAGCTATTTAATCCTTTAGACCCTCCATTTTCAATGCTGCACTAATCCAGTGAATTTCTTATTCTCTATACAGCCTCCTGGCCTGGTGTGTGCCCATGGCCGTAGACTAGGAACAAAAAATAATGGAGGCAGTTTTTTTTTTTCCATCTGTCTTTAATACAGCTATATGTGTAGCCTTCCTGCTGCGTGTTATAACAAACTGGTGTGCATAGCACAAGTGGACACAGCGTTGGCAAGGATTGAGCCTGCCACACTATCCTGCTTGCACGTGTATACGCACACACAGAGACAGACAGTCAGCAGAATAGTTCTCATTTGCATGTGGCTTGCATTGGCTGCTTTAGTCATTTCATCGGTTAATGGAAGGCGCAGAGCCGGCCTTAAAACATATTCCTTAATTGTTTTTGTTGCTAGGCAACATTGGTTTTGGTGGAAATCATAGCCTGCTGCACATACTATAGCTTTTTCCCCCACGCTAATGCACCTAGAGGAAGTCAATAATTGATATTTGTTTACCCCATTTCAAATGAAATAAAGTAATAATTATGAGTTTTTGGTGAGGGGAGGGAGGGGGGCACAGTTGTGTTCATATTAGAATCAACAAATTACAGTATCTCCCGTAGTTGTAAAATCCAGTAGAACATTTGTAAATACACAGATAAATCATGATTTAACATTTCTCAAAATCCAATTAGCTAGAAGCTTGTGATACACCCTGCCATAGATGTGCTAACAATTAATTTGTTCCACCCGCACTGCTGCTGAGAATGAATTTGACTCTCCATTAATAATCTGCTTGGCTCGTTCCCTTTTTGTTTTTATGCGTAAGCCAAATGCCCTTATATGGCTAGCTTGGGTTGACTTCCTGGCCCTCCCTCCCCCATATAGTGTCCATATATGGTAGTGTCAGACCTACATGCTGTCATTGTGACCCTGGCCAGTGTGTGTGTGTGTGTGTGTGGGCTCACATCCATGGACTCTTGCCAAGCAACCTGATGCCAGCCCAGGTCAGTAGGCACTGCATGGCACACTAGCTAGCTACTATTCTCTCTTTGTGATGTTAGTTCTGGAGATGGCAGATTATGTATTAAAAAGGTATAGGTCACATCCACACACTGTTGTTAGTGAGTGATAGATTATGGAGGTGAGAGAGAGAGAGCTTAGTTGTTCCTGTCCTGTGGCTGATGCTGGAGTGCTTGCTGTCGGATGGGGGAAGGGCGATGGGGCATTGTCGGCTGTTAGCCGGAGGTTGACTCACTGTGGGGACACTGCGGGGTTCATGAGGCATGGCATGAGGCGGTTTATGGATGTTCCAGTTCAGTGCAACAAGACACTATCATAATCTGTAAATCTCAGAAAAATTTATCCTTATCTCGTGTTGTGCGACTGCCTGGCTTTATAGGCCGTGATTCCTGAGTTTCCCTTTGGTGCATGCACCTTTTAACCTTGCCCCTTTCATCCCGTGAACCCTGGATCTTCGACTATGCATTTTTGCTGCCCATGCACTCGCTAGCATGCGTGCACTAGCTAGCAGGTAGCGCTGGGGATGTGTGTTAAGTCGCAGTGCAGAGTTCCTCTCACCACCAGATGTTCTGCTTAATATCAGGAAGTGATTTTCCTCTCACTAATGGCTCTGTAGTCTCTCTCTCTCTCTCTCTCTCTCTCTCTCTCTCTCTCTCTCTCTCTCTCTCTCTCTCTCTCTCTATTTCTGTCTCTATCTCTTTCTCTCTGCCAGGATTAGATCTTTATCATTCTCTACCCAGCTCTTTCTTTCTGTAACTCGCCGGCTCTCTCTACTGTTGTCAAAGTAGATTTCTCTTTCTTTTTCTGTTCTCATCTCTCTCACTCACCGCTTCTGGCTCGCCCTTTGTTTAAAACGATTCTCGGTAGAGAAATGCTTTTACCCTGGCTGCCTTGACATTCCCCTGACACAAAGGAGAATGAATTGTGAAAGGAAGTGGTAATGTGAGAAAAGCTTTCTCCATATGCAGCATTCATTCATGACTGTGGTTGTGTGTTTTGATCCTGCCTGGAGAAAAATTGAGGGAACCAATTGAGGGAGCTGGAAGAATAAGCGTTGGGGGTGATTTACGCATCATAACCAGACTGACGACAGTGGATGAAATGGACGAATGTATGAGGGGAGGGGGTGGATAAATCTAGACATCTAGAGTTGAGTTTAAATAATACAGCGAGAGAGCGATTGCTTCAAAGACGGTGAGAGTGATGGGTTGGCAGTTAGGAAAATGAGTGAGTGGGAGATTAAAATGGTGGAATCTCCAGCATGCCATCTGTCAGACAGGCTCGGAAAAGAAGAGGTCACATTCAATGCATACAGAGATCTTTTGACTGCACAATCCCAAAGAAATTAATCAATTAATATATATGCAAATTACAAGCACATTGGAAAAAGGCAGCTCTTTAACTTGACTAGGTTTTATTATATATAAGCAATCAAATATTTTAGTATGCTTGTACAAACATACAAAACACACTCCCTCATGCACGTTCACATGCACGCACTTACACATACTTTGCTGCCGAGCCCAAAAATGATTGTGTACTGCATCATTGTGCATAGATGCAACATCCAATATTTTAAAATATTTTTGTTCAATACCATGTATATTATCATTAGTGTACTTAAAAAATAAAAATAAAAAGTAACAATAATACCTCTTTGTTCCAAAGATTCAAACAGTACGGTATTGTTTTAGGCAGTGAACAGATATACAGTGATACCTATCTGGCATGTTTCTAGACAATAATTGACAGTCGAAGTAGCACAGTGTGTGTTCTGTTTCCAGACCTTAACTGTGATCAAAAGAAGTAGGGGCTTGAAAGGAAAGCTTTTTGAACACTGGCACAAAGCAGAAGGGAAAGATAAAAGAAGAGACTTGGAATCCAAAAAGCTCTGACCGGACCTGTTATGGCTCAATAATATAAACGGAAAAGGAAAACGAGAGGAGTTGGAAATTGTGAAGCCCCAACTTATTCTCTTTTATTAAAGGGCTCTTTTTGTATAATTAAAAATGTTCCATGTGTGTTGTCTGAAAAGACCCAAAAGGGCCGTATTCAATTTAAAATCTCCCCAACTAATTTTAGATTTTTAATTTAGAAAAAAATCCTCTAAATCATTGTATAAATCAAGCAGATTTGTGACATATTTTCCGAATTGCAACCAATCACCTTTGACCTAGCCTCCCAGTCAGATAACCAATCATGTTAGAGCATTTAAAAAAAAAAAAAAAGTAACACCAACTTAAACTGAATGTTTAGCACAGAGGGAGAAAAGAAAAGTTGGTAATTGAAATCATATGGAGCCTTTAATAGAGAAATATGAATTGATCGAAATATATTTGTTAATGTACTTCTTAGCATGTCAGTGTTTCCAAAATCCTTTGCAAGGCTTTTTTTGTCAAGTTGCACACCTGCCTGTTAACACCTCCACCAGCAGAGGTGTGTGAATCCATGTCAGCACCCTGTACACTCACACACGTTCTCTGTCGTTTGCTGTCCCTCCATAATCTGTTAGACAGAGAGAGAGAGAGTTAGAATGATTGTGGAATGGACAGGCCTAAATGGGGAAACGAGTTTAAATGCTAAGACCCCCCACACCCTCCTCCCTAAGAGACTCAACATCTGCTGTCCACCTGCAGCTGTGTCTCCCCCCCCCCCCCGTCTCTTTCGTCCCGTCTCTTATCTTTCCATCCTACCATTTTTTTCTTTCTACCGAATCTTGGGAGTGCTTTAATCAATTGGCAGTGGCCTGCCGTGTAGATCACAGGAGGCAGGTGGGCTGGTGAAGGTCAAATTATACAGTAGTATAATTTGACTACCCCCCCCTCTCTCTCTTTCTCTCTCTCGTGCGCTCTTTCATGAATGAGGCTTTTTTACTCCAAGCCGGGTTTTGTGGACTCTGGTGACATGTTGTAACCAAACCTACTCAATGAAACCATTTAAACACACTCTCCTTCTATTGAGCTTCAAACATGCTCACAAAACCACTCTGAAAAAGGAACGGCAAGGGAAATTCTATAATAAAACAAAAGTATGCCTTAGTGGCTACACTAACAATTAAAATTGTTAGTGTAATTGCCTTTTGCCCAGCCATTTCTAGACTTGGTTAGAGCCGCTGTCAGCTTAAATTTGTCATGATAATATTGAGAGCCTGTTTAAATCACCAGTGTGAAATTTATGTTAAAGCGAATCCATGCAAAAGCATCTTTCCAGCTTTTAAAGGTTGTGTTGTGGCTATAGGATGACCTGGAACAGAAGGCAGGCTTCCTAACCAGCATTGATAAATCCTGTTAGGTGTCTGTTGGGGAGCCTTTAACTGGCTCTGTTAGGTTTTTCTTCCAGACAAATGCAGTAGTAAATGGCTTAATCTGTTATTCCTTTATCAAGGTTTAGGACGCAGGCTTAGTTAACCTACGGTACAGAGGTTACTTTAAGATCAGATAGTGGTGATTTTGGATTAAAAACATATCTGTAAAAAGTCAAGTTATCTGGAATTGTATTCCTGGTTCTCCAAACACCTAGGGCCATGGGGTTGGCTTAACCCATGAATAACATAAAACATAAAGTAGAAGTCATAAAATAAAAAAGGGATTTGCAATAATCAAAGTTCACTGAACAGCAAAAATGAATATGAATAATATCTATGAAACTGAATAGAAAAAGACCCCACCGAGCTCAGCGTTCGCTCTATGTCAGCTTGCCTTTTAATAACGGTGGGAATTGAACTTTGCTAGTACAGCCTTTACACTTCAAATAGTTGTTTGAAGCAAGGATTTATCGATGCGCTAACCAAGAGTTTGTCTCTTCTTGTTCAGAGCGTTGTATCTGAATGTGTGGGTGCCTGTTTACATCCTTGCCCGGCTTTGATCTTTGTCTTTGCAATTCCCTCGTACGTGCCTGTCCATTGTGCAACGCTGGCAGGTATTGATATTGATATTGCGAGTGAGGCACATTCTCTTGAAATGAGGTACGTAATGGCGAGTGGAATGGGAAAATCAATATATTTGTACTCATGTTAAGGAGAGAGAGGGGGCAGGGAGAGTGTGCTAGCACAGACGGATAGAAGAAGAATGAAAAGAGAGAGAGAGGGAGAGAGAGAGGGGAGGAAAAAAAGGGGGCTGGTACTCTTCACAGACTGTGAAGGCCAGATCACAAATAATAAAACGGAGAGACGAGGAAGGGAGGGTGGGCCGGCTGAAACTGAGGGAGCAAAAGAGAGAGCGAAGAAAAATGCGTAGAGAGAGAGAGAGGGAGAAAGAGAGAAGAGGGCAAACGGGATATTGAGGCGTGTGCGCACATCGGGACCGCTCATTTGACTGCGCGCTCGAGACTTTTTTCCTCTTTTCCTTCCTTTTTTGGCTTCACTCTTTTGATTTGTCCTGCGCCGCCCTGGCTGCCTTTTCCCTCTCCTCTGTTCCTTTGCCTCCCCGCTCGCTCTCGCTCTCTCTCTCTCTCTCTCTCGCTCTCTCTCTGGCAACAAAGGCTGAGGGAGTGAGCCTGACATCTGTGTGAACGGCCCAAAACCTGGCGTGAAGAGAGACAAGAGACAGAGACTGCGCGGAGGAGAGGAGATACAAGTGATCTGCCGGGAGAAGAGAGCAACGAGGAGGACGACGGATTGGGAGCACATTTTTCTTTCTGACCCCCTCCCTCTCGCACCCCTCTGCCCCCACCCCCCTTTGGAGATAAAAGGAGTTCCTGCCAGCCAGTGCTCCCCTGCAGTGTGACGACCCTGCCGGAGAGCTCGCTCTGCCAACCCCCCCGCCCTCCCACCCTCCAAACACCTCTACTACCCCCCCCCCCCCCCGCGCACACCCTGCCTTGCCACTCCTGCCTGCGAGGGGTGCCATGACTTGGGAGAACCGCAGCATGGAGCTCCTGGGGGTGAGGTGAAGCAGGAGGGACGCGCTTGGACACGACCGGCGGCGGCACAAGAACAAGAGGAAGATCGCGCAGGACGACAGTAGAGAGAGGGAGAGAGGGAGAAAAAAGGATAACCCCCAAGCGCAGTGTGAGAACCCTCCCCCCTGACGCCACAACCCCCGCCCCCGCCCACCTCTGCTGTGTGTGTGTGTGTGTGTTGTTTTTAGTTTTTTTTTTCTCCCTCTGCTTCCGGGCCACTTTGCCCCTGCCATGTGCAGGTCCTAATTTGAAGAATGTGGAGACAGCATTTCCCAGGCAAGGACCATGTTTCATGTTGTCGTGTGTGTGTGTGTGTGTGTGTGTGTGTGTGTGTGTGTGGGGGGGTGTTTATGGCTTTAAGGCTAACAAGCCTATGTTGTTGCAATCAAGTGTGCCAATAAGACAGTGTGTTTGGGCGCTCCACAGAGTGCAGGACATTTGGGCGCACGCAACGCGTACATGTACCTCTGTGTGAAAGTATTTTCTCTGTTTCTAAACCTGGGATTCGGCGTGTGAAGGGCTGCGACTGAAACCAGTCGTGTGTTTATGTGTGTATGCACGTTGTCACTTATCCATCTATGATGTCCGTTGCTTTTCTCCCTGGCCCCCTGCAGATTCAAGGAGTGTGTGTGTGTGTGTGTGTGTCTGTCTGTGTGTGTGTGTGTGTGTGTCTGGAGAACAGTGTTTAGAGCGAGTGACGTACCCCGTTTCAGCTCTCTCTCCCTCTCATTCACCGCTGTGTGTTTTCCAATGACAAAACCTATGATACCTTTGTCTCGCTGGGATTGTTTGTTGTTTCTTTTCTGCTGAGACATGTCACCCTCTGTTCCCCTTCTTTCATGTTTCTCTCCATTTTTCTGCGACGTTGAGCAATCTCTCTCTCTCTCTCTCTCTCTCTCTCTCTCTCTCTCTCTCTCTCTCTCTCTCTCTCTCTCTCTCTCTCT
>JAOEHI010051265.1:0-19031 GCA_025447815.1 Percopsis transmontana | reverse complement strand
ACACACACACACACACACACACACACACACACACACACACACACACACACACACACACACACACACACACAGGCAGTTTGGCTTCTCACATGCAGCTAGGCAACAGAGCCTTTGTGAAAACCTTCAGGAACTCAGGAATTGGTTCAAAAACATGAAATGCCAAGCCCTTGCTTTTCACATGGCTTAGAAGAAGAGGCCCAGGGGACCATGTTATTATGAATGGTGTAATGAACAGTGAAAAAACACTTTCCTTTTTACCCGGACAAGTTTACTCTTATTCCACTTGCCTGTAATGTTGTCGATCAATAAATCTTATTTTCTGAATCAAAACATGCATCAGGTTCTATTACAGTGATTCCCCGCTTATATTGAAAGCAAACAGGAACAAACCTTCAGGATTAGTAACAGACACCAAAGAAAGGGTCAGTTTTAAGGGGGAGGGGGGGGGGGGGGTTGACTGATACCATATTTCTTGTTAACAAAATATGAGATTGCACCCTGCTTGCAAGCATATAGGTCTTTGAGAGAGGGGTCAGCTTTTGTTATCTTTGCATTGGGACATTGAGTAAAGCCTTGAGGGGACCCAGGTGTCATTAGGACTTTCCAAACCTACAGGAGAACATGTCATTATTATGTTGTTTGTCATGTCCTCCGGGAGACGGGTTCAGGCAGGGGTTAACAACCTGGAAGGAACGCATCAGCTTACAACAGTTGTTTATTTCTTTATTTTTTTTAATCATGTGAAAAACTTTTTTTAAATATCCTGCTGCACTAGATACCGTTTACATTTTTAATTAATTTCAAAAACCATAAAAAATATCACCTAAAAGTGTATGTAGTGTTGTTACAAGAGATAAGTTAGGCTACGTACTAGCATACATTAATAGTGCACTTTAAAATTCAGAGACTTAAACACTTAAAATTCATACCAATAACAAATTGTACTCTTTGTTATTTTCTAGATGCCAAGATTCTGATTAAAACTATATTCAAATAGACTAAATAATGACAAGGACAAAGAAGCCTGCTAATACTTGCTAATGCTAATCACATTTGTGGTTTGTATTGGGAACATTCTGTTTCTATGTTTAGATTATTTTGGTTCTTTTTCTGTACAGACTCCTGTGAGAGGAATGTCAACACATATAGCCTTCTTGTGTTTTGACTGGTCTTATCTAACCAAACATTTGTGAAAGAATGCAGACACAGTAAGGGCTGGTATTACAGTTACTGTAAATCAAATCCTATTTAAACATATGGACTCAATACCTCTGATCTCTCTTTTATATTGAGCACTGGAATATAAATGATACATTGAGCACTAGTTTAATGAAATATTTGTTATTAGGGTTTTCAACACCTCAGTAAGGTCTCTGTGTAGGTATATGGTCACTGTAGTTTCATGCAATGTGGGAAGTTTCCATTGAATACTGTGTACTGGAAAAACTGATTGCCACAATGTAATACTTGTATATAATACCCTCACTAGGCCCATATGATCACAAAGACCATATACATGTAGCTACAGTATACCGGATGTACTCAGCACCAAAGTTCCACTGTATTTTTGTAAAGCAAAACTAAACTAAAACTATAAAGCCCTAAACATCATACTAGATAAAAACACAACTGTATGAAATTCCATTGTTAAACATCACAACACAGGTGATGCACTCAGTGTCTGTAATAGCAGGTGACTGCGTCCCCTGTGCATGCAAATTTGAACATGCCTAGTAATAATACAATGGGTAAAAAAATTGAATCACGCATACAAACACTGGCCAAGATAATGATAGCATTAAAGGTCTCCGAAAACAGAAACTCATAGACTGTATACTGACACCTACTGCCATAGATGCAGCAAACTCTAACCTTATTGTTAAACATGGCATTTGTGATCCCGACCCCCACGTTGAGAATCCCAAAGCAGTAATTGTTGTCACAGTGAAAAGGTGGAGTCAAAGTTGGGTAGCTTCGACTGAAACATGAAAAGACAACCGGGTTTCTTCTCAAGCCATGAAACACTTCAGAAGTATTCAGAAGTGTCAGAAGTATTTCAGGAATGTCCCTGCCATTACCCACCTGTCAATGTATAACACAGATCCCGATTCAAAAAGTATTTCAACCAGCGGGTGTGAGGATTTCTACATCTAACAAAAGAGGAAAATGTCTGTTTGATGGGGTCTTCTCTCGTTCTTTATCCAAATGTCAGCTATGTAATTCACAGTTTAGTGAGCTATGCAACTTATTTAAAATATTAAAATGTCAAGTGTATTTAATTATTTATCTCAATTAATATTTACTAAAAGTATTGGTAATTAACATCATCACCTCTCAGCGAAATATATGAATGTATATTAAATATACCCACTGAGAGAAAAATTAAATTAAAACAGCTACATGGATGCATGCAATTGGTCTAATTAGTAACCATAATCCATCCTGAGAAAATACTTTAGCTTATAATATTACATCATGGGATTTCCCTTTCGAGGATTTATAGAAATCTTTAAACCTAAGCAGTATTTAATGTTTTGAAACACCTTTTTCATATTGTGACACCACCAGCAGATACAGTGCAAGAGGTCATAGCCTGCATATAGAGCTAAATATACAGTAACATGCTGTGAGACATTAAAAGATAACATTTACAGTACATTAGCTCTGTGCATTGAGCCATGACATTAACATTCTAAAATTAACAAGATTGCTCTAAGCTACAGAGCTGCCTGCTGTACATTAGCTTTTGTTTGGCTGGACTAGTCTCTACTTCTGTTTGTGAGCTTCCATAATCCCTTTAAAACACAGCACTGCTCTAGGGTATATAACACACAAATATCCATCCCTTGTGATACTTCAGAGACACTTAGCTGTGGTGTTTTTGCACTGCATTTGCTAATAGTATATATCAGTATTATTAAATATGTATCAACATAAAGTAAAAAATTACATTTGAGTTGGTTAGAGACCCAGCTGGACATTGTCTAAGAAAAATTCTAAAACTAACTCCAGGAAGGATGTCTGTTTTAAAATGGAAAACCAGGGCAGACTTGACTCATTACAACGTCGTAATATTCCCTAGGGTGTTGAGGTGCTGGGTGATGTGATGTGATTAAATTTTGTGTGACAGGCTGGCGAGAAATGGGATTGCCCCCCAACCTCATCCCACCCCTTTGCACCAGTTTTTACTAAAACTCAGTCTGCCGTCTGTCTTTCCCTGTACTAGTTCTGTCAGTGACAAAAGAGACAGAACCAGATTAAAACAATTGGCTAATCCCGAGATCTGTTTCAGGACTGGCCTGCTCGCTCGCCATAATGGTACAACCCTGTTACAAAAGGGAGGGTGAGGGGGGATTGGGGAGGGGGGATTGATTAACCTGTCCTATAAGCTGATAATAATACTGTATAACTGTAAATCATAATGCAAAAGTTATGTTTAACAATTCAAATGATTTTAGTTATTAAATTTGTACTTTTTTATTTTTGTATTCTAAAATGTCCCATATTGAGAGGTGCTTGAGTTTGGTTGAGAGCAACTACTTTCAGCAGAGTTTTACACCTCTTCCTCTGCTGGCAAATAAATACAGACCACCTTTTAAAGGTTCATTTAAAGCAAGGACATTAGAGGTCGAAAAGCTGATTCTCTTAAGAGATAATGTCGATTATTTCCTAAAACCCATGTAAGCGATGACTCACCAAATGTAATAAGAATCTACAAAGATAGAACAGCAGTCTACCAACTATAGCTCATAATGAGACCCACTTCCTAATTTTTATACAGTACTATGCTTTATAGAACATAAATGATACTAAATAAACATTCCTTAAAGCATCAATTAGCCTAGCCTCTTTTTTGTCAAGTCTAGAGGCTTCATAATTGTGACATTTATAACAACCAATGTAAAATGTTTTATAACCCCTAATTACGTAGTGGTTATATTGAGGCTTTATTGAAGGTGAACAGGTTTAACAAATAAAACAGTGAACAGAGTTCTGTTTCTATAAATCCTCACACAAAACAGACATCACAGATAAACTGGCACACATGCAAGCACATATAAATATTTAAATTGGGGGGGCTAGTGCCATGGTCCCAGGTGGGAAGAACTAACCAAGTGAGAGTGTCAGCTGAGGGGCAGAGAGGGCACATCCTGCCCCTTCAATTACCCCCCACCCCCTACATCCCCCCTGCCTTGTCGCGCGACAAAAACTATGACTATCACCCCCACTTCTTAAATCCTTTTCACATAAATAAAAATGATGGCAGATGCCATCTGTGAAAGCGCAGGGGCCCATGGACAAGGGAAAGTGTTCATTTTGTCAAAGTAGCAACAATGAAGGGGTCTGCCAGGAAAAGGAATTTTTTCTCATGTCACCAAGCTATTTGCTTGTGCTTTCAATGCTTTTTTAGGCAGCAATACGATTAGAACTAGCAAGCTAATCCAATAGATTGGAACAATGATGTCAGTACCATATGTTTGCTTCAAACTGGGTTAAAATCCACATAAATACAAATTGGCATTCTCATTTGAACACCTGCAGTAACATTCTCAAAGCCAACATGTCACAATGGCTCACGCTAACTAACCAAAACACTTAGGCAGACTTCTTGATTTTAACTCCTGTCTGTTCCAGCAGCTGATTTATCCCAGACACTAACTAACAGACTAATATAATAATAATAATAAATGTAATCTATTCTCTGAGTACAGTGTCCTGAAATGGGGCGCCACTGCCCTGCACCCCATTAGGGCCCATAAAGTGCCCATTAAACACCTGGTGACCTCTGACCTTGGCAGCATAATGACCCACTAATCAGCTCCCAAGGGAACAGCAAAGCAGGCCTTCCTAAACCCACTGCTGTCTGAATGCCTGCAACCACCACAGAGTGTTTTACATATAGTTTGAAGATTTGCTTTGTTTGTTGGTTGGTTTTTAAGAAAATTTGTTTACGTTAATTCAAATTTTATTTTAAGACTATGTTTAAGTTAACTAAATTAATAAAATCCTATATCTTCAAGGAAATCGAATTAGATTTTTAGGCAGTAATTTAAAAGTAATTCTAAAAAAATACTTGATGACATGATGACATTAAAGTAGTTCATGTGGATGTCAATTGCATCAACCAAATGCAGCATAGCTTACATTTTAATTATGTTTAGTATCGATCGTTTTTTGATAATCGATTTTTAGAATTTTATTTGAAGTTAAAAGAACACCCCCACCCCACCATCCTCCCAGACACATGAATAACTTCTCACAAATCTGTCTGTCGATTTAAGTGTCCGTTTCTTCTGAGACAAATTCTGGTGGTTATAAAGGTCTATTATATCACTACACCAGCAAAATGTGAGAAATTGCATTTATCGAAGCACTCTTTGATTTTGTTGAATAATGTGGGTAACTTTGTTCAACTATAACCTTCAAGTCGACAGTTCAGGTGTAGAAATCAGAGACGGGCAACTGGACAGCATAGAAAAAATGTGACCACATGTGTTGCTTACCGTAGACCTAGTTCAGACCACAATACGCAGTAAGGAAACCAGGTAACGCGGATGCATTCAAAATCACAAGAACAAATTATGTAATCACAAACCTCGATCACGCCAATTTGCAGTGTTTATTCCAGGTCCTTTCAGTTTAGAAGATCCGACCATGCGAGTGTATTCGACGAGTAATCACATCAATATTTTTTTTAAAGGTGCGATTGAGAAAATCCCAACGATCACAACTATCCAAAACAGGAAGTAGATATTTACTCCAATTTAGATCCAGATCAATGTCGAGGTAATGAAAGAAAGAAATGAAAACAGCAGTCTGTTTGCGCCGTAGCTTCTTTCATCGACTTTACGCGCACACACACAGTCGCCGCCCGTTCTGTCCTATTTGCATGTCAATAGCCCCTGTGACAGCCTCTGTCAGTTGAAATGTATAGCCAAAAACTTTCTCCAAATAGCCAATTTGTTTTTTTCCATACTACATATTGGCACCAGAACACAGCTCTTTTTGTATCTAGGATAGGCCTATACACTGCGTTCACTTTAACATAATCTGTAAACCCTTATTTCAGAGTTGTTCATGATTAACACTGGACAACTCTAGAATCAGTGCTATAGTCTACCGCGTAAGGATTGCATGCAATGTATGAACTTACAAAAGAAGATAATGCCTTGGTGTAATGGCATAAAGCATGCTACTGCAAATAAGCAATGCTGTTTTATGTCATGCATGCTAAACATTTACCTCATGGGCATAATAATTGAGTAACCCCCTTTAAAAGTGAATAATAAAACTACCCAAAACCCCCAGTTTCTTCCCAGCTCACTTTTTATATTTATATGTTTATAAACACTACTGTCGACTACTGGGTGTGGGGCTGTAGGGGGAGGAGTAGAGAGGATCGTTATTTTAAGGTGACGTTTGGTATCAATAACCTACAGTGGCAGGTTATAGATAGGCATACCAGAAAGTACATGCACTGCCTTCTTGAATAGGTGAAAGTCTCCCCCTGAAGCAAAACTTGTCATTGGATTATTAGTCATTGCTGGGTAAAGTTATTGTTAACAGACTTTGTAACCATTGGACGGTGACATCTGAGAACAGCGGTATCTTAGTTCTGCCTTAACGCTGTGAGCATCTAGGCTAACTGCCCCAAAGCTATATGGAGACCCGAGTGGAACCATCCTAGGTAAGAAGGGCGTGTCCTAATGCCTCATTCCTCTCCACTTTCTGCTACTCTTCTTCTGCTGTCAGGTTAAGACAATGGTTTCCCAGAAAATGTCATTTGATATTGGAGCATTCACTGTATGGCGTGAGACTGTAAATTATGTCAGCCCTCCCTAAATATAAATGTAATATCTTGATGTTGTCTAGCAATAAATACGATTTTCATATTAACAGGGCTTTCTTTGTTTATATTGCATTATACACTACCTCTGCCAGAACCTTGAACAGTTGCCCCAGCTTGTTTGTGAAAACACCTGTGTGAGAGTTACTCCTCCTGCTGGTTATGACCAATCCACTTTGTTGTTTTGGATTCAAACTCCAAGAGGAGGGCCTCTCGCTCACTGACAAAGGTGTTTATCAAAGAGGAGGTGACTTTTCAGGGTCCTGGGGGGGGGGGGGGTGGAGCTATAGAGCAGCCAAAGAGTACTCCTTTAAACTTACTTTAACTGACTATGACATATGACGACCAGCAAGGATAGGCATAACTATGTAAATAGAGTATAAGTGCCGCCATTGTCCCACATGCTGCCCATAGCTATTTGGTTTTGAATTGTTCAATTCCCACTTGCTTACTGCCAGGTAGCCAAAATGACTTACAGTTGCACTGGATATGGGCATAACATGAAAATGAAAAAATGTAAGCTTAATAGACAAATGTTTGTGTGCACCAGTAACTTACACTTGAATCACAAGTGTAGCTTAAGCTTCTGTAGCTTCAGTTCAGCCATAGGCCTATTAACCTTGGTGAGGTAAAAGTGCTTTCCCACTTCAGTGGTTTAGACCTTTGATGTACAAGAAAGATCTTCCAAACAAAGGTGTTGAATCTATTTGCCTGAAGTACATTTCTTCAGTATTGTCTTTAATGCCAGAGGAGAAATTTGATTCTGCATTACTGCATACGCCTAACCTTCTTTTTTTTCTTCCTCTTGAGTTTTGCCAATGGAAACGTCTGCGGCGATGAGTGTAAGAATTGCCACTAACCACAGCTAACCTCAACGTTTTGGCATGTGATACATCATGGTATCTACTTAACAATTTTAGAGAAAGCTTGAAACTTGAGGAGACTCAACAGTCATTTGTCTCTTATACAAATGATTTATGCAACACTGACACTAAAGAGGTTTACTGAAGGGTCTAGTAGTATGTTCTTGTGAGGAACACAGGACTGAAATTTGACATGAATGTGTCTAGTTTGCTACACTACTGTAATGTCACTGGTCAGGAACATGCTAATATGTTGTGTCAAGATGAATTATGGTACACAAATGATGTGTATAATAATTTAAAAAGACATATTAAAAAAAATTACAGAATAAATATAAATATAAATATAATAAATTCAAGTTTTCTTTATAAAATGTTACTATTACATACAAATTTTACTTTGTTGTTTTATTATTTTTGTTTGTAGTCTACCTGTGCAAACAGTAAAATTAAATCTGTACTTATAGCGCCATCACATGGTGAGATAATTTGAAGGACGCTGTTAGGGAAGGAAATTTGAATTGAATTGTCAATAGTGTGTTTGTGTGAGAGAGAGAGAATACCCAGAGTGTACTGGGTATATTTATAAGTGTCCATGGAGTGGCGCTGGAAGTCTATCCATAGGTGGCTCAAAAAATTGATAAGCAATAATAATAAAATTTTTCCATAATGATAAATTCTATAAAGCAGTTTTCCAATATATATTTTTTTTAATTAGATCAATGGAGAAAACTGTTCTAAAAGGCTATGTCTTGGGTGGACAAAAGCCTTTTTTAAATGTCCTAGGCTTGTTTGTGAACATTAACCTTAACCAAGGAGGTTGAGCCTGCTTACCTATTTCTATTGGTGTGGAACCCTGAACAAAGTTTGTCACTGGAGCACTAGGTTATCTGATGAAGAAAGTATTTTGGGGGTAGGATAGTCTAGTGGTCTAGGCGTTGGACTCCCATGGGTTCAATCCCTGGAAGTGGTCTACCTGTAAGCATCCTTTTGCAAGATGCCCCTACCTGCTCCTTGTACTGTAAGAGCACCATGTAATTGTAAGTCGCTTTGGATAAAAGCATCTGCTAAATGACAATTGTAATTGTAATTTATTTAACTTAAGCACTAGGGATACTGTAAACTGACAAATTCTAATTCTGCTCAGATTGTATGCATGTTTACACTACATGTACCTGAGAGGCTCTAAAATGTTTATGATGCTGTACAATGATACTAGATACTAGATCTTATTTGTTCAGTTCATTGTTTCATTTGTTGATTCATGTTCACATGTGGGGTGGGGAGTGGTGAGCTTTTCAAAATCAAATTATTCAGAGGATGGGGTTGTCAATACTCCACATTTGGTTTTGCAAGTCATCCTGGATCCCTGCTATTCAAAATCATTATATTAGATAGAAGTTAAAATGGTTAACTACTGTACACTAGTTGCTAGCTTTTCAACACTCTCCCTCACGTTAGCCACCAAGGAGGGTTGATACAACAATGTGGTCAGCTTGAGTTGTGGACGAGTAAGATGATGGCACAGTTCAAGCTTACATTAAACAGACAGCTTCTAGCCTGGGAACCAGTCTGTTTATAAATTTAGTGGTAGCTGTGCCCACTGTGCTAGCTTCTCACTGCCTGAAAAATAGTCTAGAATTGTGCAGACGCATATTTAGCCAGATTGGGTTCTGTGATCGGCTACTGACTGGGACTTTGTGACTTCAAAACAAACAGACCACAAGATGCTGTATTCCAATTGTGTAACTAATGGCCAGAAGCCTCCAAACAGGTCACTATAATAGGATAGGCAATAGGATCATGAAAAAGTAGCTATTGGCAGATATAGCTCACCTTTAAAACCATAAAAGTACATTGTTTTAGAACCACTAATATATGTTTGGTCAGCATACCAAAGTATCTGTTGCAGATCAAGGCAGATCAATATTTCTTACTCTGTCCTATACACACTGGACTGGCCCCCTGATCTGTTTATTTATTCAGAGTTTTCGTCCAGAAACCTAGAGTAGGATATAATGCTGTTTACTGGACAGCAGCCAGCTGGAGAATGTCAATGTATCACTGAGCTTGTAGGAATCAGAAAGAGATCCATTGTAAGCCAGAATTCATTTTCATTTGATTGCCTATTTATTGTTCTTCAGTCTATTTGTTTATATAGTTCTCTTTTTATAAGCATTTAGTCAGTCAACTAATTTAGTTGGATTTCTTTATATGTTAAAAAAAATACATCTTTACTTCTGGACAAGCAAAAGCAGGAGTCAATAACAATTAAGGCTGCAACAACTAATAGACTAATCAACATTTTTCAATATTTATAATACATTTTTATGTATGTATTTTGGTATCGTTTGTATTGTTTTAAAGCAAGCCAAATAATCGATGAATCGTTATAATAATCGGCAGACTACTCGATTATCAGAATAATTGTTAGTTGGAGCCCTAATTCCAATCTCACAGTCAGCCATTTGAGAAACTTGTTGAAAGTCCCTACAAACACGATAACTAACCATACTGTTATTTATGTATCTAGCATTCATAGTCAGGTCTATTTAGGCCAATTGCAAAACTGTACGGATGATTTGTCTGACAGCTCTTTTGTTGTGTACAATTAACTGAGCATCCATATTTTTATTTAAAATATACTGGTGGATGGCTAGCTTTTTAGATAAACATCTCAAATAATATTTCATCACATAATACACACACATAACTTCAGTATCCTCCAGAGTGAATGATTGGTTTCTTTATGCATTGTGACAGAATTTTCCAATTATACGTTCCGTCTGACAGACAATGACATGGACTGAGACAGAAGCTGTCAGCATAATATCACAGAAATCTATTGCCACCACTGTCAACTGTGGTATTATGCAAAAAAATTCCTATCTATTTACTTGCTAAATAAGAATTTTGCATCAATCTACTCTATATTTGCAGCATTAGTATGGCTATAAGTGCTAAGTTGTGATTTTCAACTAAGTCTAGCCTATTGGACTGTTTAAGATGTATATGTAGTTAACTTCTGTTGATTTAGTTTATTATTATGGTCTTTACTTTGTTCTTATGGCTACATTGGATAGAGGGAATGGGGAGTCAACGAGAAGCAGCCTAAACTACACTGCATCTCTTGTGTGCTCATTAGTGTCAATGAGATTTAGCCTAATTTACCTGTAAGAATGTACGTTGTTGAAATTATGAAAATTATACATTTAGATTCCATGAGATGCCAAATGGTGCTGAAAAAAAGAAAATTCAGCTCTAATATCAGCAATAATATACAGTAGTCTATGTGTCAGATATATCTGTTCAAATTATTGTAATTAGCATTTAGAACGATCACGTCAAACAAATCGACCAAGTATAGGCCTACTTGAGTGAGTCAGGCATCAACTTTAAAAGCAGAAGCCAAGAATTTCTTTGCTAACCACAGATTAAAACATCTCGTTTTGGGTAGTGTAAAGTATTTACATATAGTGTAAACATGCATGATACCTAAACAGAACTAGTGATTTGCCTCTAATGGTCTCTAAATATTCTTTTAAAAATAATGACACGTGCAGAATAATTCGACTGACAATGTATATGACAGAAGTCATATTTCAGATATGACTAACTTGTTTTTTTCTGCAACAATATGCCAAAGTCAGAAGTTTGTTTTCCACACTTTAAATATCAGTTTTAATTATTAGTGTGTGGAAGTGGTCTATACAATATGTAGCCTACAAATAAACAAATATTATTATAGGCTACACGTCACTTTTACGGGAAAAATTTTGGTATTTGTAATATATATAATATAATTGTGTTATAATAACAACTTGTAATAGCAACAGCTAATAATAATATCTCATAATAGCAGATTTCCTTACTCACAAATAAATGTAAAATAGGAGACCGCGAGGTAGCTTTTTAATCTTTAAAACCTCACGAGAAGAATGAAGAGTCTAGACCGTTACAACTTCCTGTTTACGTTTCACTCGTGACGTAAAATATTGGACACGTTACAGATTCATGCAAAACGAAAGGTCGCTAACTTATCCAAAACCTTGACATATTTTGACTAAGTAATTTAAACATCTTTCGTGTATTATTCTTTTGAATTGGGGGACGACTTTGACTTTAGACTGTCCTTATTTTTGAGGAGTCAACGAGCTAGCTAAGATAGCAACAGAAAGTCAACAAGGCGTCTCTAAATATGGAGAATAAATATAACCTCAAAAGTCCAGGTAAATATTATTAATATTATTTATTATTCCCAGAAAGATTGCTAAGCTAAAAATTAGCTTTTAATTCAGTTTGATCGATTTAAAATCTACTACTTCCGCATCGACATTTAGCTAACAGATGGCTACAACTTTTATGATATTCATTGTATGTTTTCCATTAGGTAACGTTATAGTGTCAGTTGTCAGTAGCTACAGTTACTTGAGTTACATATTAAATGTGGCAATTTGGTTCTTCTGTCCTTGCGTCTTAGTACTGCTCTCTTTGTACAGTACCGGGAGTCAGTTAATAAGTTTCAAACTCATTCTCAGTTTTTAGTTGTATTTGTTTTTCATGGGTTCAAGTGGGTCGTTTATGGTACCGTTAACTTGTCAGTATAGCTTGGTTATTTCCTGTTGTCATTTCCAGTTGGCCCCAAATACTGTATTTGTCAGCATATGTCTTGAGGGACCCTCCTGTGACAAAAGGCATTGTTGGACTGTAATAGGATAGGCAATGCATGACAATGTAATATCAACTCAGATCCGATTTTATCTTTTACCTTTTCTATTGTGTTATTTGTCACAAGTTGTGTAATATCAGTCTCTCAAGGCTCAATAACCAGGGTATCATAGAAGAGACATCTGAACATTTAAACAGCAGCCTTATAATATACATCCAGGCTGCAGCAAAGAACCAGAAAATAATTTCAGTTAGTAACAAAGTTCTCTATAGTTTTATAAATTAAAAATGTTTTGGAAATAATTGCATCCTGTAATGTAATCAGCAGTGCTGTATCAGGTGGTGTTCCTGTGGTGCGCAATGAGTAGAGCCAGAGACGTTATAGAAGAGACAGACCACTTCAAGAATCCTGAATAGAACTCTATGGGAGAAGTCCGTAACGCCAAAGATAGGCCTACATAATGGGATTTTAATTATCAGGCTAGCTGGTCATTGTTTATGGTAGGCCATTTTGGAATCAAATGGGACAGTGTTTGACAGGAATAAAAACATAGATTGGTTTGGAACAGTGGGCTCCTGCCACGTATCACTAACGTAATGTTTGCTTTGCATATGCCGTCACAAGGACACATACACACAGGTGCAAAATCTCCCTTTGCCATACCACCATACAAAATTTGTTTAGAATCAGTGTGTTGGAGAAGGCAGTTTCACTTTTCAGTTTCTTCAGTTTTGAGATTCTTAGTGATCAATGTGTTAAGCTTGTTTCTTGGACTCTATTGTGTTTCATATTTCCTGTAGAGCGTTTGGTCTCTTCCACAGTTACTCACTTTAATATTTACTAAACTATGCAAAAAGCAGTCAAGTGTAATGACAACATTTTGTTGTGAATAATGTTTTGTTTTTTTCTTTTAATTTTGCAATTTTAATAATATTTTACTAAACACTACCGTTCAAAAGTTTGGAATCACTGAAACAAATTAATGTTTTCTATGAATACTAATTATATTTTAATCAATCTAATGTTGAGTATACATTCACCGTCATTCTCCTGACACACACACACACAGCACAATAATAAGCCAATAATACGTTGTAAAAGTGAATAAGTTGTAGGCCTAGTAGAGACATTGGCCTAGTAGAGACATTGACAAGGTTAGAAATAAATATTTCCTCTTGAAATAACAATTTTGTGCTTCACACTTTGCTTTTATCAATGAATCATCCATTTGCAGCAATTACAGCCATGCAGACTTTTGGCATTCTAGCTGTCAATTTGTTGAGGAAATCTTCAGAAATGTTACCCCAAAATTGGTTCCAATCAAACACTATCCACAGGATATGGCATGGCGCTGCAAAATGTGATAGCCTTCTTTGTTCAATATGCCTTTTACTCTGTACAAATCTCCCACTTTTCCAGCACCAAAGCATCCCCAGACAATCACATTTCCTTACCATGCTAGACGGATGGCGTCAAGCACTCCTCACACCTCACAAAAGTTCTTCTCTGTGATCCAAACACCTGAAACTTAGATTTGTCTGTCAACAACACCTTTTTCCAGTTTCCAGTCCATTTTTTTTCTTTCAAAACAAGGACATTTCTCAGTGATTCCAACTTTTGAATGGCAGTGTGTAGCAAGTAGGTTACTATTAGCCTATTTGTACCATTATTAACTAAACTATTAATCTATTTGTTTATGTATGTAGGTGTGTTATACAATTTTTTTATTTTGTCATTATCGCAGACCTCTAAAGTGAGAGTTCTGTAGTTATTTGCATTTTACAATTTATTTCAATTGTGAAATTGGTACGTACATTTGGGAAATAAACGGGTCGTAAAAATAATATTATTGTTATAAGTTTTAGCGTACTGATCTATGCTACGTCCTTCTTCCTTGGTTCATAATTATGCAATGGTGTCCTCCCTCTCCCGCACTGGAACAACTGTGACTTTTTTCCGGCATGCACACACTTGAAATGTGTGTTATATAAGATGATTTGGCCTATGTGGATTATCCTATCGCCTTGGGACAGTGACCAAGCCCATTGCAAAACCCATGCAGACCTGAGATGCAGTGCTTACAGTGACAGGAAGAAAGAGACACAGGTTATATGTTATACGATATTAAGTTGATCAAAGACACCTAATTAGTAATTATTATACATTTATTATTATGTTTTCACTTTGCCAGCTTTCTTATTTATCACATTTTTATTTACTTCTTTATTCCCAGCCTTAGAATCTGCATAGGCCTGCCTGACTGTTGAATTTACTGGACATCTAGAGTCCTGACCAAATAAAAGTTATGCTCACATGCTCATTACAACAGAAACAGGCAGCTGAACTGGCTAGCCGTTTGCATTGCTTGCTTGATAGCAGGGAGTGGGGAGAATTGGTCTACGCTCCCGCAGCAGTTTTCTTGGCTGGGCTCACTTCTATGACCCAACCAACAGGCTTGGATGTCCCTGTGTCTGAGCCACTGTTGGCCCTGCCATCAAAGCACATCTAGGGGGATGAGGCATTGAACTCACCCTCCTGAATGGTTTCTCCTATATCCTGACATGTCTGTTGGACTCTGATAGTCTTGCTCTCCTCTGCTACACATCCAGTGCGACACTAGGCAGGACTGATGGGGGTAATCACTCTTAAGACGTAATAAGTTGAATCAGAATCAGCTTTATTGCCAAGTACATTTACACAAGGTATTTTTCTTGGTGTTATTGGCACAACACGTTCGTTAAGTGTTGTAGTAGTAGTAGTAGTAGTAGTAGTAGTATTAGTAGTAGTAGTAGAAATAGTAGAAAATAAGATAAAAAATATGGTGTAAAAAAAATAGTGTTCAGGCTGCCTAAGGGGAGCTAATTGAATAGGCCTGGTGTAAATGAAAGTGGACAATGTGCAGCAAGTGAGGTCAAATAAAAATATGAACAAATAAATGACATCAATATAATGTAAAGCTTATGTCCACGGTCTGGAGGGTGCTGTGAACCTATTGCACGGTTGTACACAGTGTGACAGTGTAACACTAAGAAGACTGCTTTCGTCCCATGATCACACCAGTTGCACACTAGTTTTTCCTCCTCCACACAGCTGTAGTGTTCAGCTAAAGGCCTCATTCACTGCTTGTCTCGCAGGGGTGAGGCCTGCTGGGTAGTCATTGCTGCTAACTCGCACTGGCTGTCGGCACAGCTTAGGCCACACATCAGCCGCACTGTCACCTCCAGCGACAAGCATGTCCGGAACTCCAGAATGGCTGTATATGCACGTGCCAATGGTGCCATCATACACACAAACACTTGGTTCGTTCGTTGATGTTTTTAAATGGGCTATGTATACTGCTAGTTTAGAACAAAAACTGAAATACTCGTTGATTGTTGATCCACTGCTAAGCATTGTTTTTATTGTTACAGTGGTTCTTAAGGACAGTCTGTAATTGTACATTTGGGAGAGTTATATCTCCCCCAGTATCCTAGCAAATTACGCAATCATCAAGAATTCCAAGAATTTACGTAGGATTTCTCTGGCCCTAGTTGTCCGAGATAGGCCTAAATATACCGACGTGAAAGCAACATGGCTGCAGACACAGTGAGCATACAGGCCCAAAGGTCCAAACTCTGTTTATTATACTAGATTAGGCTACTTTGTTCACTTCTTTCTTTATTTTGCTTAAGTTTGTATTTCACTAGTTTGAAGCCAGATTGCTTCCCTATATCTTTCAAAATCTTGGAAGAACATCACTGCGTGGTTACCCTGGGATCTATTCCCTTAAAGGCTGTTGGAATGCAGTTTGACAAACGGAGGTTATCATGGTTTTTGAGCCAGTGTGCTTTTGTTTAGCCTCAGTTTAGAGTTGTTTGTATTGGATTGGATTTCTCTGTAACACCACCCTCCATGTTTTATAATTTTTTTGCTTCAGGATTAGGAGTATAAACTTGCTGTGACCCAACAGGCGAGGGGGGGTGGGCGGGCAATCACAACATACAGACTTCCTCTCCCGGTGTGTTAGGCACAGAATTATTGTGATTGTTGACGGCTGCTGTGAAGAAGCTGATTCTGGCCTTGGGCAGAATCAGCCGTGGACATGTGGCCAGAGACGCAGTGTGGTGTCAGGCCATGTCTTTTGCTTTGTCAATTCGCCTCAACGTCGTTCCCTCATACTTCACACTGAGGCTTTCAGCCCTGTGGCTTGGCCCCCCAAATCTAACTTCTGCCCTTCGTCATCTCATGTATTCATTACACACACACACACACACACACACACACACACACACACACACACACACACACACACACACACACACACACACACATTTCTGTCCGGACACCCCGGTACTCTGTGCTCAATTGGATTCAGAAACCAATCGAACCTCTTAGTTCTGCCGTTCCGTTTACAATTCAGTTCCAATTTCCATTGCACTCGAGCTTCCGGTTCTACTGCGCTGGCAGTAGATAATAAAAATCACATACCAGGTCATACCAGCAGTCACCATTGCATCAAGGGCCTGTCCTTGTGTCCTTTTCTGCCGAAGCAGTGAGTAACTCAAGCCCCTCCCCCCCCCCATCCCACAATCCCAACACCATCATCATCATCATCATCACCATTTTTGCGTAACCGCCTGTCCTGGACTGACAAGGTTGTTTGTTTATGGATTAGCGCACGCCGCTTTAGCGTGTTTAGCAATGTCATGAGGGTTAACACTAGCAGATGTTTTCCAGTGCCTGTTTCTCTACGCACTTACATAGTACTTCCACCGTGGGGAGTAGTCGACCCCTTGACCGCAAGTGAAAAAGTAAGACCAAACACTAGACTAGGTCTGTGCTAAAAAATCGATACAGCAATATATCGCAACATTTATTTTCGCGATATACTACATCGATTTCCAGCTCAAAAATCGATTCTTAAAAAAAAAAAAAGATTCTTGTTTTAAACAAGAACTACAACTACTAGATGTCGCAGTACAGCTAGTTGCCTAGAATTGATGGCCCCCATTTCTGGTAGTGTGAAATTTGGATGCAACATGACAGACGCAGCTGACAAAATTACAGCAGCTCCTTAAAAATATAAAGCCTATGTGTGGTATTTCAGCTCTCTTTTTACATTTTCAGTGAACTATGTGGAATATCGCAATATGTATTGTATCGCAATGTATCGTGACCCTTGTATCGTGATATGTATCATATCGTGAGGTCCTTGCCAATACCCAGCCTTACACTAGACCTCATCAAACATAAATACTCAAATAATGTCATTGAGCAGTCATTTTACAGTGAGTACAAATATTAAGGAGCAGGTAGAGGTTAGGCATCTTCGCTCAAGGATGCTTACAGGAAGGCCAGGCATGTTGAATCCACATTGTTTATGTCCGGAGTCCAACACCATTTATGTCTTCATATGTACATTTCAAAATGGTTTTGAACATTATTCAGTATTTTTTTATCTGCCAATATTGGCACATCACTGATATAGTGACATAAAATCTGTCAAGGATCTTGCAGCTAGAGAATAGAATGTTTAATTAAAGAAGTGGGGAAAAAGAAGAAATAACTATTTCATAAAATTGTAACATAAAGGGTCTTTTTGCTAGTCCATGGGAGACAGAAATATCTGGTTCAGGTGCAGTAGGTGCAAGTGGTGCTATTTACGTGTTTAGAGACCTTGTGTAGTGCACTATTACCCTTCTATCCTCTTGTGTGCTCTTGTCTGTCCGCTAGTGTTAGCCTTCCCTTGTTTCAGGTGAAGCATCGCATTCCAGCTTTCCGGAAAAGTGTTGCAATGAGATTTGTTGGGTTGAGGGCGAGCGGTGCAATAGGACGATTTGGGGGAGGTGAGGATGTCTATTTCAACTTGCACTAACTGTGTGTGTGTGTGTGTGTGTGTGTGTGTGTGTGTGTGTGTGTGTGTGTGTGTGTGTGTGTGTGCGCCAGCGGTAAAGAGACTGATGAAGGAGGCAGCTGAACTCAGAGATCCCACAGAACACTACCACGCCCAACCCCTGGAAGTAAGTTCACTATTTAAGGTCACAATGGCATTTTTAGACGTGAAATGGCGGTGCGTAACAGTAGACCAGATCCATGATTTAATATTTTTTTAATTTCAATGGATTTTCAGGTTCTTTTGTCTCCATCACACACGTATGTCACTATTGCATGACGTGATGAAGAAAGAAAGAATGAATGAAAGAAAGAGAGTGACAGAAAGACATAGAAGATGAATCCGCGTACCCTTCAATCTTTCGTTTTTCAGTTTCAAAACCAAATCAGAAAAACAGAAAATCAAGCTTGTTTTTCTGTTTTTAAAACAACAGAAATCACAAGTTTTGTAGCGTTTTTTCTGTTTCAAAACCAAAAGGGGAAAGGGAAAACAGAAAAACAAGGCATATAAATCGACTTCAGCTTTGGTTTTCCCCATGAACGCAATGGGGAAGTGGAACTTTTTTCACCAAGGAGGAGCGTTCCAATTCAGTAGTCTACCCTTCACGACTAGTTATGGCCACACTTGAGTCTTATGCAGTCTTAATCTGCAAATTATTTGAGAGTGGGAAAACACACTCAGAAATTAATTAGAAGGGTAGGTAGAGTTCAACAACTTATCATTTCCTGAACCAGTATTATATACTAGACAACAAGTTCTAACATGGGCATGGTCATTCGT
>JAOEHI010051264.1:8781-19034 GCA_025447815.1 Percopsis transmontana | reverse complement strand
TGTGTGTGTGTGTGTGTGTGTGTATGTGTGTACAGTACGTGAGGGCTCTCATCTCCTCATCCAGTGTGACAGTGGATGTTAGCAGGCAAAGCCTGGCCGGAAGTCTATCAATGAGTGAAAAGACACAGCCTATTACACCGTCCACAGAGCAGGACCTGAGCCTCGGCCCGGTGACCCTAGACCATTCATTATCTCCCGGCTTAAGAGCGTAGGCTAATCCCTGCTGTATTTACTACATTAGTGGCACAACAGATGGATGTATGTTCACTGCCCCCTGACCCCTTTGTGAAAATGTCCATATGGATGATATGATATGTGCTTAGTGCTCGTACAGTAGCATGTACACTAATGGTAGCATCTCTGTGTGTTTGAGAGAGTGAATGAGTGAATGAGTGAAAGAGTGGTTTATGGTATAGGTCAGTGGAACAGAAGGATACAAGGTCTGACAGGTATCTGCGTCGTGAAGAAAACCATGGAACTTCTACCAGCTCCAGGGGTCTTGATCTGTTGTTCACCCTGCCCTTTGACCTCTCTGTGGGGGGAGACCCCACCAGGAGCAGCTAAATATCACATCACATTAAAGATCAGATATTAATCCTGACAGAGGACTATAAAATAGAGTTAAACTAGACCTAACATTTTATTTGGACATGAATTACATTATTTATTATTACTTTTAAAAGCAGTGTGCAGACAGTGATTGAAAACCTAAATTTCAGGTGCATTGGTAGCATTTACTGAACTGTACATACATTTATAATACCTGAGCAGCATTAGTATTTTTGTCTCCCTCATTTGAAAGGAGTCACCCCACCATGGTGTTTGGACACAGGCTCATGCCCAATACAGTGTTTACTGGATCTGTTAACAGACGCCCGTAAGATAGGACCTGTCCCTTGTGGCTAAAATTACACACAATTTCTCACTTTAAAAGTTAGCATGCCATTCAACCATCTTGCACTGTATGTTTCTTTATTTGCTAACACTTTCGTTGGCAGCAATTATTCCAGCTCAATGTACTAAACAATGTGCTTTATATGCAAATTATTTCACAATATTTATTTAAAGGGCATGCCTGTTGCTGTTTTACAGTATTTACTGTTTCTGCAGTGTGTTTAAATGAGCAGGTATTGTGTAACATGTAGGCTGTGACAGGTAAACCATGTGGCTGTGCTCCGACTTGTTTTCATTCTGTCTAAAAAGTACTGCCTTGAGCGTGTATGCGCAAAAATACAGTACATGCAGTGCACATAAATAAAAATAAAACGCAAACACAGAAACCCACAACAATGAATACATACACACACTAGGTATACGCTTTATTTTTCCCCATGACACATCAACATTATTTCCTCTTTCAATATCCATTTATTGGTTTAAAGGATAATGGCACAGATGTGTGCAAGTTTTACTGCCATTTGATTCCACTCAGGAAAATCAATGCCATTTCACAACACTGTCTATTGGTCTAAGAGGGCTTATCCCTGTGCAGTCTGGGCAGAGGTCACAAGTGAGGACTTTCAAGGCCAGTTGTTTATGGAAAAAAAGGCCAACCAAGGTTCTTCAATTGCACTCTCTCTCTATATCGGGCTTTTCATTCATTCAATCATTCAAAAAAAAAGCTCTCAAACTCACATTAATAGAGTGCATTTAGGGTTAGCAGCACTTATGGTAACCCCTGCTGTAAAAGTCTATTATTACACTGACTGCCAAGGCCATTGTGGGACAAGCCACAACCATTTATGTGTTTGGGGTGGGGGAGTTGATAGGAGGGTCATTTAAGGAAAAGATCAATTACAAACTTTCTTATCTCCTTGATTTTATATTGCATAGAAATCGGAGAGATAAGAAAACCTTAGCAATCCAGTCTGCATGGAATGGCCGTAGAAAGACTTAAAACGTATGGAACCGGTTATTTCTGGTGAGCGTACAACTGTCAATTGGGATTATGTGAGATGAGTGGATGGAAATTGCCAACACTGACTACCACTACTGTTTCCTTTCTCTCTGTCTTTGTCATCTTTCCTTTATTCTTTTTCACTTTTTACTCTTTACCACGACCTCAAGTATATCCACTATTATGGGATTGTAAGGCTATCCAGTGTAATGGCCAATGACAAATAATATTCAGCACAAATAATGTAATACAACCCTTTCATTACCCTATATAACACTGGACTATTTATCTTTCAAGTCAGAGTGCGGTATCTTGGACACCTGCGATAGTATCTACACCCATGTAAAATGTTTATACACTGGTCAAAATGATTGTTGTTTCAACTTAACTTGGTTCAGTTGTTATGTTCAGCTGTTGAAGTCTGGACAAAACATGTCCTTTTGAAGTCTGTAACATTAACAGCGTAAAAATATCCTACGACGTGGCTGTATTTTCTTGTTTTGAATGAGATATTCAGCTGTAATTCACTTCCTAGTTTGTTGCAGCAAACTGATGTGGTACCGTACATTTTAGCACACACCTCTAGTGTGTGACGCCTGAGAAATAACAAAACGAGAAAATACACCCATGTCCTGGGATATATTTACAACATTAACGTAACACGCACATTTATTTTGTGTGCTTCACATTGATCTCCAAACACAATGGCAGCACAAATTATGCTGTCATGGGTTAAACACAGTGGTAGCTAATAGAATTAATTATGGCATCTGTTTGATTTAGATGTTCTGATATACACATAGTGAAATGCCCTGTCCAAGACAAGGGGTTTGAAAACACTTCTGAAATAACATAATGGCACTAAACTTTATGGTGTATGTGTCACACAGAACAAATAAATGAAAGCAGTTATTGTGAGCAGAGTGCTATTAAGGACAAGCATTGATCCCTGAGCCTAAACTGCTCACATGTCACAATCAACAATAGAAAGGAACAAGCAAGTGATGTATCAGAGTGTGAAATGACTGTGGGGGTTTGAAAAATAAATGTAATTTATTAAAAATCAATGTTGTTAGTGACAGTCAATATGAATATCAGTCTCGTCTCAGTCTCAGTATCAGACAGCCATGTCAAATGAAGCTATGCGCGAACATTCGGCTTTCTAACCAACAGGAGTCTGTGTTACACTGTGTTACAGGGTCAGACCAGGTTTGATCAGTAGCGCAATAGCTTTCTCAAGATAGCAATGTGCTGTCATTCTGACAATCTGATCACAGTTCATTGTTATTCGCACATCAATATTAATGTATTGTGCAGAGTTTTGTGGCTATTAGCACAGGGTTATTGGCCTTCAGGGTCATTCATTCTCAGAGAATTCTAAGAGTATTAATGAGTTGAGTATTTTTTTGGTGAAACTGAAAGGAATGATTCAAACATTAATGTGTTTTACACAGCATTTGTGTGTGCTTTTTCAATTTATAGTATCATTTAAAGTTCAAAGAGGTCAAAGAAAACAAGTTTTTTTTTTCATAAGTCAGAAACTGTTAAGCATTTGATTTTTTTTAAACGTTTAATTAATCATTTACAAATCACTTATATTTCTTTATGAGTCATTCAACGTTGTGGCACAAAGTTTTACTTTTTAGACATAAATGGCGACATGCAGTCGGAGAGGGAAAAAGAAAGAAAGTGTGAAATGAAGAGAACATAGGAAGGCAGAACAGACGGGTAACAGTGTGACAGATTTCTCACAACTGACAGTCCAGTCAGGGATTTTAGATTTTTTCTATTTCATAACACATTCATAGATTTCATGGACTTTGCCATAAAAAATGTATTTACTGGAAAAGTCAGCCTACGCCTTAAGGGTGTTCAGGCAGAGGAAAATAAACTAAAGCCTTATATCCATTTATATATTAACACAAGGGAGAGGGCAATGAAGTATTTGCTAATGAGATGAGTGCAATGGGATTCTGCTTCTTTCAGCAGAGTTCACATGGCTGTGTCTATCATTCATAAGGGGCTTTAACTGCAAATGGAAAAACAGATAACAGATTACACTCTTAATAGGCAGGTTATGTGAGTAACTTTTTACAAACACAATCACTATTTGTATAGTGGGAAAAAAAGACCTCTAGTTAGCAGGGTCTGCAATACCCTGGAAACAACGTTGGCATTAGCAGTAATAGCTTCTCTGGGAAAATAGCACTACTAAGTTATGGGCTCATCTATTTCATCCACCTCAAAAGTCATATTTCACCCTGTTTAATATTCTAAACATTTTCACACACTGTGTTGCTGCTAGCACTGAAGGCTGCTTCAGACAGCAAATGTGGTCCATTTGATTTTCTGCGATAAGTTTCCAACTCTTGTCAACACGTTAGCCAGCTGATCTCGAGAGGATTGGCTGAAGCACAAATTAATGTTGAAAAAAGTAAAGCCCTCTAGGAAGCTTAACGCCTTTCTAATTAAGATGCACATTGACATTTCCCCGCTTTGAGACGGGGGTCTTTATGAATCTCTTATAATGGCACATTCGAAAAGGTCTGTCGCCACACATAAAACCTTGAATTATCACGTTGTTATTTAAGAATCTTATTTTTCATTATCATTAAGTCGATAATGGTTATCAATCTAAAATGCAAGGTGGTTGCCTATTGCAAGAAAACGGCTACCTTATCGTTGATTCAAAATTACCTATTTTGCTCTGGGAAAGTCAGATGTGTAGCCTTTACAAGTATTCAGGGTTTAACTATAAGCTCAAGCGAGACTATAAAAATACAAACTATAAATTTACAGATCCCACAGACCTGAGCTTTTCCTTACTGCTGTAGGAATAAAACACTACACTATATACACAACAGCTGCAAACGCTAATAAACAAACATATAATTTACCTGCTAGCTAGCTAGCTGTAAGGGTATTGGCAGGATATGTCCCAGGGCTTTAAATTACATCAGGGAATTAAATGAATAGCTGCGGATGACTCATATTGGTGCATTGTAACTAGAATACTGTACACTTGCCTCATCAATTACCCGAGCCCTTATAGTATATCCTATACCTTGGTGAAATCACGAGAGTTGAATTCACTTTGGCCTGAAGCTGGGGGAATATCAAGTCACGTCCCAAAGATAAGTTGCAGGGCAACATCAGGGCAAATTTTTAGGATACAGTACGATATGTTGTATAACAAATCTAGTTTAACGTTAGTTTTTGTTGTTTGATATGAAGATGTGTTTGGGTGAGTCCTATATGTTGATTTTATCCATTTTTTATGCTGCTCTATTTTAGCCTACTGATTCTGTCATGTTTGGCAGTCAACAAAATTGATTGGTGGCTGATTTGATTTCCTGGTGGGTTGTGAAAATCTGGGCCGGGAGAACGTTGTGGGAAAACAGAATGGTAAGTATTTTGCCGTCGGTATAAAACTATTACTGAGGCGCCCCTGAGCAAGCCACCTAAACCTCTGATTTCTCAAGCAGAAATGGTTAGTGGCCTAAAGGGAAACTGGGCGTTCATCCCGACCTCTACATTTGAACGTGTTGTAATGCTATGAATCTGAAACAGGACATGGTTTGCAAAGGTTACATTTATAATGGATTTTAGGCAAAATATTAACATCTGTCACAATCCATGCTCCTATACTCATTTTTCTTTTTTAACAATTGTGTTTCAGAAATGCTTTAACATTACAGTATAAACTTATATAGTTAAAAGAACAGAGTTTTAGGACGTTTTGTATAGGACAAAAATGACAAAGATTATAGGATTTTGAAAAGAAGAAACTTATTTTTACTATGCAGAACAGTAAAAAACAAAATATGCTGAAAAACTAATACAATGCTCAAGGTTTGATGAAAGAAAAATGTTAGTGCAGTGGGTTAACTAACTCAGCACAACAATCACTTAACACTCTGCAGTTCTTTGTGAAACATTTGAGCTTAATTCTGAGGAATCTGTAAAGGCCACTGACTTGCTTACTAAGATCTGATTTATTCTCCATTATTTTACAATTAATATATCTTTATTGATAAAAGAATACCTCACAGGTCCATCAACCATTGCATACTTCTGTGATGCATAATTTTAATAAAATAAGACACCAGAAGTAATGCCAAATGAGAAATGCTGCATTTAGTGGAAGGACTTACTCAATTTCTAAATAAAATGTTGTCTGTTTGTTGGTTATAGGTCTTCTTCTATTCAGGTTATGAGAACCAATATATCTTAATAAATACAGTTAGTCCTTCCTCATAAGATGCATTGCAGTTAATCCAACCTCTATTTGATTCTTACAGTCGAGACCAACTTTGGGTCGGGACCCACCAGTTGAGAAATACTGGTTTAGTGCACATGCGCGAGGAATGAATGGAGACTTTGGCAACCTCTATGGGTGGTAACGTGGAATTGTTTATGTCAACATATTTTTTTATAGCAAACACTGTTAGCACTGTTTCAGTATTAAATGAAAGCAGACAAAATACTGCTAGACATTTCTGTTGGGCAGTATATGGGCTGATCGTCTCAGGGCTGTGAATGGTATCATACAAGTTGTCCAAGGGAGACGCATCTGTTTCATCTCGAGGACCAGACGGTGCCATGCCGTCCAGGGAATGCTAAACGGCGTTGATTTGCTTTCTGCTACAGATGGCTTATCACACAGCAAATGATCCAGAAAACGTTGATTTGCCTCGAAACAGAAAAAGGCTGCCTTTGTCTGCTAATGGATTGTCTTTTAGTTAGAGTCTGGAAAAAGCAGACCTGCCTATAGGGCTTCATTAAAATACTTAAAATTCTGTTGGTATAATTATAATTCTCTCGTTTCAACACAAATACAATGTAATCCTTTCCTCCACGTAATTCAAGGTGTAAATTAAAATACCCTTATGCAACTTACTAGGCTATATCCTCACTGACATAAATGAAAGTCTATTTCCTGCAAAATGGGGTTTAACTTGTCAAGTTAGGCCCTGGAGGTGAAGCTAAAATACTTTCTCTCCTTGGTGTCAAAACAATATTAATGCGCAAGTTCAAACCTATAAGCTTGACTGTAAGCCCTAATATTGAGTAAACACATGGTAATTACATGTCTTCCAGCCAAATGCACAACAACCAACTGTTTTTTTTAAATGTTGTATTTTGTTTGTGTTAAAAAGGCAAGGAAACACAAACTGCATTTCTAACTCCTGAAGATTAAATAATTATTCTCACTAAACCTTTTCAATCTATAGTACGGTACAGTATGCCTTTGCAGGTTGTCGACTATATAACCTTCTGCCATTCGTTGTATGGCCAATTTCCTGTATTTTTCTCTATCATGAAAACAGATCTCGAAATGTAAAAGCACAGATTGAACAACCAACATCGTTATCTGTTCTGCGCCTGTCCATCTCTGTAATGTTATTTCAGGTCTGACGTAGGACATCAAAGACTAAATCTTATCTGTCCCCCCTCTGTCTCAGTGACATGGATGTTTCTGCATCTGATAGATAAGCCCCGCCCTTTGGTCGACGCCTTCTTGCTCCCAGCACAAAGGATTAGAAAAGATTCTGACAGGGGCCAAGAGAAAGGGCGAGAAATGTGGAGAGACAACGTAAGAGATGCAGGGAGACAGATTTGTGCAGACATGAATGGCTCACAGGTGTTCACAGGGTGAGACTGAGAGAATGAAGGGATGGGGGAGAGAAACTAAAAGAAAAAAAAAGTGATAAATTGGGAGGGAGAAGAGTTGGAGCTGGGAGCTTTCCCCCCTCATGTTGTCATTATGTTTTATTGCAGAAGCAGGGCTTGGGAACTGAAGAGAGCACAGGCTAGCTAAAAAGGAAACTAGCAGCTTCTTGGTGTCAATACCTCAACAGTATTGTTGCATTAAATGATCATTATGAGACCGTAAGGTGTGGCACATAGTGAAGGATGATGCTATTATTTCAATTAAAGCACTGGTAGTCATGCTTCACCCTGCACATTGCCGGAATTAGTAAGTTGCCGGAAGTAGTTGACAGCCATACATTGCAAACAGATGGATAAATACGCAGTATACATTTGGAAAAAAAGACTTTTAATTGTCATTGTTTAATCATTCTTTGTTCAATTTACAGTTTTGTCATTCTGGTCAAAGGTAAACACATTTCTTGTGGTTGTCTTCAACAGCAGTAAATGCTTCTTTTCCCCCCCCTCCCAAATCCCGGTACGTAAACTAACTTTACAGAAGAGCACATTCTCTCATACACACTTGCATATTCAGATCCTACAAACAATTCCTGGACGGATACGAAATTTCTAAATGCCACATACTCGAAAGCGCGGACAAACACATTCTACATACGCACACAAATGTGCACACACATTGCTCGTCTCTCTCTCTCTCTTTCTCTCACACACACACACACACACACAGACACTCACACGCACACACACACACAGGCATATACACACTTGCACATACGCACATTCCATGACTGGTATGTATTAGAAATATACATTACAATGCAGGCTCTTGATTTCTCGCTGTGAATCTTGCAAGTGCAGCACTTGAGGAATGCTGTCGTTCCAACAATACCGCCTTGTCACTTGATTTCCTATGAGGTTCCACAATTGGTTTATGAGATAGTTGTCTGCAACTTAATCAGGTTAGCAGTATATGTTACACGACAGTAGGGTTACTGATTGTGTATCCCTACTTGCTAGTCAAAAACAATTACCATCTCCATTTGTTAGCTTGAAACACATCTGGCCAACCAGCTCTTTTAAGCAA
Organism: Percopsis transmontana; assembly: GCA_025447815.1. Taxonomy (NCBI): domain Eukaryota; kingdom Metazoa; phylum Chordata; class Actinopteri; order Percopsiformes; family Percopsidae; genus Percopsis; species Percopsis transmontana. Next base: position 10,380 of record JAOEHI010051264.1, on the reverse strand, counting down.
GCAATAGTTTCGCTAGAAATTCCACCATAAGAAAAATAAAATAATTTTGGCACTATAGCTTAATGAAAACTGTTTACAAATGAATATTAATAGATAAGCTAAATCAATAAGACAGTTAAAATAAATTTTAATAAATATATTTTTAAATAATAAAAAACTCACACCATTGTCATTTCAGTAATGCCATCCTACACCATCCTGTATTAAGGTATAAAAAAGTGACCTCCCGTTTATTTGCACATTCACACTTTTTTTAACAAAATGGCGGCAGCGTTACTTTGTGACTCAAAGCACAAATTCTCCTCAGGCACCTGCCGCACTACGGCGACTGTATGGGGTCGTTTCCATGGCGACTGTGGCTGCTGTAAAGACCATCAGTCCTGATTGGCTGGGGACCTCTGAAGTGGCAAACGAATAACCACCATATCGTCTGGATTGAAAGGGAATTCGTTGTCGAGAGAGGTTTTTAGAATTGTAAATGAGTGGTATTCACAGCTCCTCTGTCGATTGCTGCTAGGGGAAAGGTTTGACATCCAGGAAAAAAGAAAACCTAAGCAAAGTGCTGCGGGTAAATGCATCGAGCAAAACACAGATCTACCATACCTAAGTGCCATCAAATTACTAGTCTGAAGTCTGTATTTTTCTAGGTCTGTATAGAATGAAGGCAGAGAATACAGACTGGTACCAAGAGGACACTCACTACTCCTCGAACAAATGTAGGCTTTGTGGTTGTGCCTATCACCAAGCCAGTGGTATTTTTCATGTCTGGAGAAAATGGATTCTTGAAAGGTCCATTGATATCCTCACAAAGTCCTTCCATTTCTTCACGAGACACCCGGGGCTCCTTCTGTATATCAGCAGTTTCCTTGCGTTGAAGTGAAAATATTTGTCATCTTTTACGACAATGGCAGCAGTTCACTTCGACGACTGACTACATAAAGGCTCAAAATAATATCAACAACAACAATAATAATAATAATAATAATAATAAAAGCCCCTGGTAAGAGCAATACACTTTCCAGAGTTCAGCTTGCTCTTTACTGCATCACACCAAAGTTGAGTTTGAATATGTCAAAGTTCTTGGTCTGTGCTCCAAGAACTACAATCCACGAGTCTCAACAGCAAAGTTATGTCTTTTATACTCCACATAGCTTAGCACATCGTGTTCACCAAAGCTAACTACTCCACATAGCTCAAAGCTAACTGTTTTTCAGTTGAATGAAAAACAATGCGACTGGAATTCCTCGGGACACACTCCAATAAGAGTGTGACATTTTGTCAAACTCAAATAGCTTGCATACCCTTACTCAGCTATCACTGCATGTGACGGTACTGCTAGCAGCAAAGCTGCGGTCTGGTATATAATCTGAATAGCAATGGTAGTCTCCATTCTGTTGCGTATATGCTAGAAAATGCTGGGGTACGGTCATAATGTCCGACAATTGTATCGGTAAATATGATCGCAAAAGTCCACATCAACTTTTCCGAGGATGTTTTGATTGGGTTTGAATTCTGTTTCCAATTGGTTCATCCGTTTGTTTCTGTCCACCTCCAGTTTAGAACAAGACAAAAACAAAACAAAAAACAAAAACAAAACTC
>JAOEHI010051263.1:0-10831 GCA_025447815.1 Percopsis transmontana | reverse complement strand
GTGCTGAGAGAACAAGTGCCAAAAAGGTGTTTCAACCTGCTGTCGCTCTTTATTTCGGCCAGTTGCTCCTCCATTTCAATTGACATATCTATGTCTTGAACGAAAGGGTCTTGCACCCAAGCAAATTAACTGAAATTGTCAGTAAAATAGGAACCAAATTGCTGCTTCAGACCAGTAATCTGAGATAGTGCGTACCAGAAGAGACAGATTGACAATCATTAGCTCTTGTATGCAATCAGAGAAGGAAGGAAACATGTCAAACTTTAGTTTATTACTCGGTCGTGCTAGTGAGTGTGTTCAGTCGATCAAAGACATAAACTAAATACGACAACTGTGCTAACCACAATGGGTCATCGAAGTACTCTGCCAGGTTGGACTTTGCATCACCTAGAAAGGATTTGACCTCTGCGCGCAACTTGTCCTGGCGATGAAGAACTCTCCCTCTCAAGAACAAGCGTGAATAAAGAGGACGTGATTTGATCAAATTCACCACCTGCCTACTTCAAAACTCCAAGCGATTTCTTCAGGGCGATTTCTTCAGGGCGATTTCCTCAGGGCAAGTGCTTTACGATGGACAATGCAGTGAGTCCACTTTGCGACTGCTGGACCCGCGTTGCCAACCCACTCTCTCCATGTCATTGAACGAGCCCCATCGGTGCACATTCCAACACAATTGGCCCATGATGTTTCTGCCTCTTGAATAAAATGATCCAACAGATCAAATATTGCCTCACCAATGGTGTGAAAATGAAGAGAATATCCACCTCAATTATACTGTCTTTTACCAACCTGACATAGCAAAGCGGCTGTGCAGTGTAATTTGAACTGGAATATCACCAAGTTGCGTTGCAAACTTTTCTCCAAACATAACACATCTTACACATCTTTTGCAGCAGACAAAATCAAGGTTTCGGCTATTGTTTGGGGTTTACCAAGGTGGCAATGCATTGCGAAACTGTGTATGATGCTTCAATACATTTACATTTTCAAGACACAGTTGTGTGCTGGAAAATATTTGCTTTCTGCTGTTTCAGACCATTTACTGTAACTTACATTTGAAACTTACATCTGTTGGATGTTTGTTCAAAATGTCGCTTTAGCTTGCTTGGTTTCAAGCTGTCATTAGCTAGCACCTCTGCAGAAAGCACACATTGGGGACGTGGCTCTAATGACATTCTGACTGCTGTAAAGGCAAACTGAATATAATTTTCATCATGTCTGAACAGTTTTAATTTAGGAGCAGATGAGGATGGAGATGATTCCATCCATAGCTAGCCTAGCTGTAGTACCCTACAATACTTTCTCTCCTGCTGCACTGATAGCTGTCAGATATAGTAGTCTACATTCCGCCCCCCTGCAGTCCCCTTTTTATGCCATGCGGAAAAAAAAAGCAGTATGTACTGTATATGTGTGTCTATAGGCTAATAACCAAAACAATTAATATCTAATCTAAATAGAATTTCACACTTTACTTTGTGGAATGACCACCCTGCCTGGCTGTCTGTCTACCTGTGTTTCTATGTGTGACATACTGTATTCTTAGACCTCACCGCACGTGTGAGTGTACATTAAATGGTGTGTTTAAGCCTATCATACAGCTCATTATGCCTTATTCAGTCTAATAATGTGACACGTCAATCAGCCTAAATTATGCATTAGCTCCGCCCCTTCCTGTGAATAATTGACACGGTATTAGTGTAGCTGCGACCAATAGTAACACAGCTTTCATGCATATTTAATTATATTAATCTGACATTGGTTTTACCACATCTGACAGTGTGTGTGTCTGTGTGTGTCTGTGTGTGTGTCTGATGAGATGTGATGTGACAGTGGAGGCGGGGTGTAATGGGGGTCGTTAAGCAGCAGGTCTCTGGTTGGTTAATAGTTGATGAGATGTCTGACCAAAAACATGAAGACATGAGCAGAGATGGACGAGTGAGTGTGTGTGTGAGGGTCACTGAGCAGGGATATCAGGACCCAAGCACTCAACGCAAAACCCCTGAGACAGACAGACAGACAGACAGGCAGACAGACAGTTAACTGTACTGGTAAAAGGGTTCGCACAGCGCTGAGGAACCAGCCAATGGGAGCAGAGAAGTAAACTGTTGATTTGATGGAAATTATTTTTTTCTCCCTGATATTAAACATAAACACAGAAAAACAAAATGACAAATCAAATATCAATGTCCATACCCCACACCCCCACTCCTTCGGTTATGTAAACACGGTCGTGTTATGAGGAGTAACGACTCCTCCAGGAAAGCGAGGAGGGAGGAGGGAATGGGATTAGCTCCTCCTGTGCAGAGGAGGCGCACGGCGGGTTAAATGAATAGACGACTCGTTTCTCCTGGCTGTTCATTTGTTAGCGGAGAGAGGCGGCAGTTTGAATCCCAGCGGGCCTCAGTGGCGCGCTGCCCGGCCGGCCAATCAGGAAGCGGCAGGGGTCGTCGGGGACAGCCGCTGTAAATAAACGGTTATGGAAATGGCCCTCGCTAATATTGTTTTGTCACAATCAATTTCCCATTACCCATCACCGGGGCGATGTATCCTATAATACACCCTGCTGAAATTCACTTTCCAGCCTCAGTAGAATAGGACAGCAATGAAAAGAAAGAGAAATGAAATGATGTCTGGAACAAAATGAAGTTAGTATGTAGAGGAGAAGGGAGGAGAGGAGAGGAGAGGGGAGGAGAGGAGAGGAGAGGGGAGGAGAGGAGAGGAGAGGAGACTAGAGGAGAGGAGAGGAGGAAGGGTGTTTGGAGGTATGTGGAACAAAGGAAGTTAAACACACGCACACACACACATATTCTCTCTCTCAGCTGTCACAGACTGACACTCGTCAGAAGTAGTTCCTCTCCGCTGGTCAGAACACACACACACACACATGCACATACGCGCACACACACACATGCACACACACATGCACACGCACACACACGCGCACACACACACAGTGTATCGGAGTGTGTCCAGACAGATATTAATGGAAGGGGGGTATTTGTCACTGTTGCGACCAGGGTAGTGAAAGGAGGGTCAAGACCCAAACAGAGTATATGTGGTATTGTGTGAGTGTGTGTGTGTGTGTGTGTATTAACCAGTAGTGTCACTGGTCACTAACTGCTTTAAAGACCTACAGAGCAAAGAACTGTGCAAACATCGCTGTACTGCTCAAAGAAGAAATACAATTGGCTGTCAGGGTGCCGTCATGTGTGTTTATTTCCGGGGTTAAATGTGGGCTTTTGAGACTGGAACTGATTAGGGCCGGACAAATAAAATGTTGCTTCTATGAGCATTATTGAAAAGTTTGAGGGATATTAAATGTTGCATATCCAAAGCCAAACTACTTAATCTAGTTTACAGAGCCGGGTGTCATCAGCATAAAACTATAAATTAAAACATAACTGCATACAATCTCCCCTAGAGGCAATATTTAACTTATTTTCCAGATGTTTGTGGGGGATGTCTGTTGCAACATATACAGTACAGTGTCACATTCTGTGTGACCACCTTAACCACTATCCTGACTCCCATGAACTTACTTGCTAAGTCTACGTGTCATACAAATGGACTATTAATAAGTGGGATAAGATTTAGGATAATGCACAGAAATAAGATGCCAAGAATTAATATTTGGAAGGTTGGAAATAATGTGAATATGTGAATATAAATACACTAGAGGAGAATTAAGACACATTTCACTGCATAGAAGATGTAATAGTTGTAGTAGGGTATATGTATGGTATATGTAATAGGGTAGTATGTTCCTCCCCTCTTCGCTCCTCTCTTATCTCCCATCCTCTCCTCTTCCCTTCCCTCCCCTTCTCCTCTCTCCAGGTTTTTCATATTATGATTTTTTTTTCTGGGAGACTTCTATTATTTGTGAATTTCCCAGCATGCACTGGTTCTCTGAGCGACCGGTCCGTTGGGAGTCATGCGCACACGCACACACATGCAACTAGGTGATTGATAGCAATATAACACTTCCTTCTCTCTCTTCTCTCTCTCTGACAAATTGATCCGAATATTGGAAAATAATCGCAGCAGAAATGTGTTCTACCTTTCTTCTACACTGATTTCTTCTTTGTGTGTGTGTGTTTGTGGGGTTTGTGAGTCTAATGAGCAGCCTGAAGCAGTGTATCAGATGGCTGAATTTATTACCTTTCAACGTCATAATCTTCAGGGCAGTATACACAGACACACACACGCGCACATACCCACACCCACACACACACACCCACACACACACACGCAACCACAGCAAAGGTTTTTAAGCTGCACAATGTTGACATGTTGTAACTGCATCACTCCTTTGTAACAGGTGAAACATGACACACTTCACAAGACAGTGTTTATGATATATAATATAATATAAATTGAATGGTATGACTTATAATACAGTAGTATGTATTTCTTTCTGAGGCCTAACATGTAGAGAATATTTTTGGACAGATTATTGGACGATGATACTGACTGTGATCATTGCAACTGAAACTATTGTTGCAGGCTAGAAACTCTAAATATTTTAATTATTATTAAAGTTTCACTGCATATAGTATAGCCTCACTTACTTCGTTTTTCAGCAAAACTATGCAATAATCATGTACAGTATTGTATCACCGTATTTGGTCTCAACCCTATACTTCAGGTTGGAGACAGAAATGTCTCCACCCCAATTCTCCTGTTGTGAGACACATCCCAGTCTGTCTCATTGCTTTACGCTGGGCTTCTGCAAGGTTTAAATGAGTCTATCTATCATACACACACACACACACGAGTACACGCACACAGCCTGGAGAGAGGTTACAGTGGTTGCTGGTTGGGGAATTAAGAATCTTACCTTTCTGTTTGCTCTGATTGGTAAAGACAGACAGGTCTGTCAAGTCATTGTCCACTACCTACAATGCAACAGGACAGTTTCATGTCAAATCAGAGCTTTTGTTGCCATGATTACTATCCTGAAAGTGACCTTTCTCACCTTCTCTACTCCAATGAAATCTCTCCAAAATCTGATCAGGGAGTTTATACTCTCGCCCAGCAAGGGCTTAGGCTTGTATTGGATGATGAAAGTGACATTGAAGAGGTCTAACAACTTCAATGTCACTTTGTGTGGTTTGGTTAATTTCAAACAATTGTTCTGTCCACTTAAGAGACCAGGTCATGTGAGCTGGACAAGGCTGTGTACTACTGACCCTCTAAAATCTCCATTTAAAGTAAGTTCTGTGTAGCTATTTCTGCCTGATTGAGATAATTCAGTATGGTGACTTAATGATGCGCTGACATCACACATGCACTGTTTGGTTTGGAAGTGAGCACTGACCACTTAGTAGTGTAGGGAGCATCTACTGTAGAAAGTTACACTGTTGATACATATGTTGATAGTTCGGGCTATGCTATGACTATAATAATCTGATATAGACATAGCATTATTATCTAATAATAATAATTGTATTAATATACACCCTGATAACAGTGCTCTGTGGAGCAACTATGTGTGTGTGTGTATTTCACATAAGTCTACATTACTACCATGTGTACTTTGGCAAGGCAACGCTGCAGGCCTCTCTTGACTGTGTGTGTGTGTATGTGCCTGTGTGTGTGCGCGTGTGTGTGAGTTTGTGCGTGCACGCTTTAGCCCTAGCGGCCCCTCATGAAAAATGAAAGAGTTTTGTCTGTCAAGACGGAGTGACCTTGGACACACACACACACCATCAAATTTAGCTATTAATGTGTGGGTGTTTATGTCAGTATCTTTATGGATATACTGTACGTGTGTGTGGGGGGAGGGGGGGGTCACTAAGCTGTATGAATTAATTTCCGCAAGCACCCGCACATACACACGCACACGGGTACACACACACATACATACACACACAGCTCTATGCTAATGTTTTGCTAACTGTTTGTGTGAATCTGTGAATTAACAGATGTTAATGAGATGTCTTTAGTACACCTCTTCCTAAATGACCTCCTTCTGAAGCACCTCATCTTCAATGCACTTTCTTAAATATGTCCTTCAAACAAACCTCCTTTTAATACACCTTCTCTGTAATACACCCCTTTCTAATACACCTCCTCCTCTGTGATCGCTGTGTTTGAAAGAAAACAATGAGAGAGTCTTGTACTGGGGATGGTGGGGGTAGGCTAGGAGGAGGTGACCCCCCAGGGAGACCAAATCTGGGTCAGATGGCTGGGGGGTTGGGGTGGGGTGGGGGGTGGGGGTGTTATGACAACCAGGAAAACTGTTGGGTGGAGTGTGTGTGTGTGTGTGTGTGTGTGTGTGTGTGTGTGTGTTAGAGAGAGAGAGTGAGTGAGAGAGATAACTGGTTTTGATGGCAAAGCCAAAAACAGACCAATATTTCTGTAGGACCTTTTACCAGTGTGTAAAAGTATTCTAAACCTCCCATTTTGGGCAGGGTATTTCCATATGCAGTGTATACATGGTACTATTTATACTGCAGTAGAACTGTAGACAGTGGTAGTATTTCCATATGTAGTATATACATGTTCGTATTTATACTGCAGTAGTACTGTAGACCAGCGTTCCTAAACTGGGTGCCTAGGGTGGGTTGCACTTTCGCTGCTCCTTAGATTTTTCTGGCACAATTGTGTGTTGAATATCCTTCAGTCGTAAATACAAAAGCAAACTTTTTAAACACAGATCAGCTATTACATATAATTAATATACATAAATAATAATACATAATAAAATATGTAATTCTTATTAAAAATCTATATAAATGTTTTTTATGGTACAACTATTTATCTATTAGACCAGATAAAGGTGCCAGTTGTTGGCTGGTTATAAGCTCTAATATTTCAAAAGAAATATATAATCTCAAAGCAACGGTGTGCTTTCTCTGACATCATCTTAGATATTATATCTTATATATAGTAGAAAAATACACTGGCAAAACCCTTATTGGTGAAGTTTAATAGCTTTAGATTATCATGGCAGTGAATGAAGAATGTTCCCATTTAGGAACACCAATGCAAAATGGCTCAGCCCACAGTGTTCTTTAAGGCAGAATAGAACGTTGATCTCCTGGCTGTAGCGCACAAAACCTGTCGAAATTGCTTGGAGGGATATGTCTACAATGTTGTGTCAACATATTCCGGTTTTTAATTTCATGCATTTCATTTGAAAAGAAAGACATACCTTTCAAGTGAAATGCGCTGGTAATGGACGCAACTTCACGGCCATACCAGCAAAAGTATGAAGTATATCATGGAAAATCAGTATGGATTTTAAGCCCTAGAAAATAGTAGGTACCGGTGAATTACCGGTACTTGAATTTAATAAAATTTTATTTGAATACTCACATTCATAGCCACTATTACAGAGTCAGGAAAGATTGTTTTGAATATTATTCACACGCAAAGCTGCTTCTTCTTCAGCGCTACCTAATACTGCCTGATGTGTGTTCGGCTCATCAGTGCCACTTGTAGAACAAGTAACCTTGTGATTTATCTATCTTTAATCAATGCAAATAGAACAAAGAAAATACAAAGATAAATGGATTCAGATTAATAGTTTATAAACTTTTAGGGAAAGAAAGAGAAATGAACACCACCTGTAGGCAGCATTTAATTATTTTTATTTTTTTTACATATAGGACACAAGCAGAGGCACACGGCGCAAATCCATGGCGTAAATCTTTTAAGGTGTGATTAACACTTTTTTGCTAATTTCGGGATGGCGGTAAGTGGGCGCAACTGCGGCGCAGTTGTAAAAGGGTTGGATTAGAGTGAAAAAATGATCAGTAGGAGTGGTGGTGGCTGTCTTCAATTACGGCCAATCAAATCAGCTCCTCTCATTCTATTTAACAACAGCGCACTCTCTGTCTCTGTGAACTACCAATTTCGTAATCAATGGCGAAAGTCCAGACTGGCAGAAAAGCTTCTCCTGAAGCCCGTAAACTATGCCTGCGTCTGTGCTAAGACGTGGTCTGAGCAGGTGGAGATGCTAGCTCAATATTTGGTTTTATTTGACACCAAACTTGCACTGCGCCATCTGGCTCAGACTGACACACCCTCTACTGCGCCCCCACACCCATTTTGGTGCAAGCGATATCATGGCCCACTGGGAAATTAGCAAACACGCCCAGGTGAGAGAAAAACCACCTTACGCCCAACAAAATTGTCATTATGTCTGCGTTAGCGCTACAACTGGCCTTGCGCCGTCCAGAAACTAGAGCCCATAATGTAAAATACAGGCCTAAATATACTTATTGTACTTACCCATCCAGCTTGATGGTTCCTTACACTGTCCGTTCGCTGATGTCCTAGGACAATAAAGATAATGTGCGAATTTAACCACTTGTTCTAAAAGTGGTTAAATTCTCTGCTGATGAGCTGAACACACATCTTTAGTGGAAAATCTTATATTAAAGAGTAACAAGTATGTTAATTTTCTGACAGCTCTATTTTTCTGTGTCATGAAAGTTATTCTGTTTTGAATGCAGAATACACAAATGAATTTTGCACCATTGTTGTACTGACCTGTTATGGTTTTGGTTATTTATTAGTTATTGGGTATTATAAACTAAAACATTTACAGGTAATTTTACTCCTGCATGTCCACTTTATACTGAAAAATAACAAAAAATTGCAGTGGCATCGCACTTTTTGTGAAACACCGCAGCAAATTCTGTCATTTTAGGCCGCAATATTCACACAAAAAACTGCGAGACCCTGGAGGGACTGCTATATCAAAATTAAACAGGTGTTTTGCAAACTGTTTTTTAGGTTTTGATCTGCCATCTTATAAAGGTGTGCAATGGTTTAGAAACATTTGGGAAACACTGCTGAAGACAGTGGTAGTTTCATATATAGTGTATACATGTTAGTATTTATATGGCAGTAGTAGCCTACTGTAAACAGTAGTATTGTTTCCATATAGTGTATACATATTAATATTTACATTATACTGCAGATATAGCTTTAGACTGAGGTACAGTAGTATTTTCATATTTAGTGTATACAGTACAAACTATTTCTGTAGAATCAGTGTTTTGTCTATAATCACCATGAGGAACTACTTTCAGCCGAAGCTATACCATCAGTCTGTGCAACAATGACAGCCTGTTAGTCCAGGAGGTCCATTATAAAGTTTATGTATCTAGAATCAACACACAAACATACACACACTTAAACTGTAAAGGTGTGAAAAGATTAACACACACACACAGACCTAGCTGCCAGGTGTTGTATGATAGCAATATGGTTCTTGTTAGACCACAGATGGACTGTGTGTGTGTGTGTGTTTTAATGAGTCTTTTTACAGTTCTCTGACAGCTACCGCTAACCGCTAACAATGCTAATCAAGCTACATGTTAACACTGTAGGCTAGCGTTGGTAATCCATCAACACACACACACACACACACACACACACACACACACACACACACACACACATATAAAAGTTATTATCTCCTTGCAGGTCGTCAAGGTTAAATACTGTGTGTGTGTGTGTGTGTGTGTGCATGTGCGCGTGTGTGAATAAAGTGACACTTAACAGCAATTAAAGAAGCAGAATCCCTCCCACTTCAGATGAGAGGAGGTGTTGTAACAGTCTGATGACAGTAATTAACAGCTGATTATTAACGATGTTCTTTTGAATCTTCTCACCTGACATCTTCCTGTCGTCATAGCAACCTAGAGCCTGTTTAACACCAATTAACACACAGACGAAAGTTATTAAGTTATTATTGTTACTGTTTTTATTCCGATTTTAAGATATTACCAGACTACTACTACTACTTATAACTCTACTAGATTATTTGGGTCTTTAAGTTAATTAAGGTCTAAGGAACATTACAAGTATGCTTACTTCTAATAATACAAAAAATAATTATTTATACATAATTTATACTTATAATTAAGTTACAGTATATCATTATTTAGTATGTTATATACTGTATATATTTTTCACTTTTAGGTTTAGTTTCATTAACTAGAGAACTAGACTTGTGTATGTTTGCGTGTGTGTGTGTATATGTGTGTTTAGTACAGTGTGTGTGTGTGTTATCGCTAATTAGTCTCATTAGCTCACTGCCGCGACAACTGTGTAAACAACATTAGCCTGCTAATCGGAGGCGCTAACTGTTAGCAACACGCTCAACACACACACATTACTGTAAACACAAACTGTACACATGCACGCACACACACATCACATTCTAAGTACACAGCTAAACCCACACAAATTACACAGAACCCCTAAATCTGGCAGTGTTAGTGCCTTGCTCTACACAGGGAATAGAACCCCTAACCCTGGCAGTGTTAGTGCCTTGCTCTACACAAGGAATAGAACCCCTAACCCTCTCAGTGTACACTGATGTGTACATGTTCAGCTGTGTGTGTGTGTGAGACAGAGAGAGTGAGAGAGAGAGAGACTGTCTGATTGGCTGATCAAAGAGTGTTAACTTGTAAACAGACTTAAAAAAGAGCACACTGTTGGAGGTTAAGAAGGTTTTGTGTGTCATCACAGAGAGAAGACTGGTTAATTAAGGGGAGTGTTGGGTTCGTTAAGGCATCATAGCAAGATGTCACACGCACACACATACACACTTCTACAACGTGGTTTAATGATGTCAGGCATTGAGGCAATTAGTGAGATAGGAGGCACAAATCATAAGGAGGAGAGGAGGGGAGAGGAGAGGCGAAGAGAGGAGAAGAGGATGAGAGGATACTATTAATTAGTATGTTTCTATTATTGAAAGGGTCTGAGCGCTTAATCTCCTGGGAGTATGATCTGATCTGTGTGTGTGTGTGTGTGTGTGTGTGTGTGTGTGTGTGTGTGTGTGTGTGTGTGTGTGTGTGTGTGTGTG
>JAOEHI010051262.1:0-11193 GCA_025447815.1 Percopsis transmontana | reverse complement strand
CTAACGCAACAGGCTGCCATTAGCTCATCTCCGGAAATATTACGTATTAAGTATTAAAATGGCGAGTTAGAGTGATATAGAGTGCAAGTCTATTACTGTACCAATAATACTTCCCCCATAAAATTGAAAAGAGAGGGGACTTAATGGAAATTAATGCAGCAGACATGCTTTGAATCTCACATGCATGTCAGCTCAGAACAAAAATACAGAAGATCCTATATAGGCACGCTCTTTCCGCATCTAGTATATACGACATCAGAATGTCACATTAAAGGCTTTAGACAAACTCTGTTTTGAGTTACGGAGGACTCTGAATAGGGTGCACTTTGAAGAAGGGCCTTGTCAAACCATGCTGGACTGAAATGTGTGCAGTACTGTTTGTTATGTCTTTGGTGTCCAAAATATTGTTGATGTTTTTTGTACTTTTTTATTGTTTAATAAAATATTAACTGCTTCAGGAAAAAACAGCAGCAAATGATTCATTCCAACACAAAACACAAGACACGAATATTAGCCTATAATAAATTTGCCTATAATATTACACATACTACGCAAATGTACCTTGACCATGTGAAATGCTAAGCGCATGAATGCAATATAATAACCTCATGAATGTGGATATGATATGGCCTGTGTCTCAAATGGTCCTAAAAGCCTCATCCCTCCCACTGCCCTAATCCCCCCACTGTCTCTTCCAGCAAATTGTATTTCCGGCTTTCTCCTCAGTGCACTTCAACCAAATTAGATTTGTTTTATGTGTAGCCAGGAGTCTGGCAAAGACCAGATCTGCACCAATCTGGAGTGACACACATGGAACTCCTGTGCTAGAAATTTCTACATACACACCGATTCTCTCTCTCTCTAACGCACACACACACAAACACAGCCATTGTGAGCATTAGAAAGCATTTCAGTCACAGTGGCTTAAGAACCTGCGGCTGGTGAGCCACTATCAGTAACGGGAGGTTTTCCTTTGATGTGTAGCCATTCTTTCAACGTATGTGTGTGTGTGTGTGTTTGTGTGTGTGTGTGTGAGTGTGTGTGTGTGTGTGTGTGTGTCTATGTGCACGTAGGTTATCTTCTAGGTTTTCTCGCCTGTGTATTTGCTCATATCTAACTGTCTGTATCCCTACTCGAGTGACTCTCCCCGTGCGCGAGCGTGCGCTTGATAGCCACAGCACTGAGAGCCATCGTCACGGGAAGTGACAGTAATGAATTTGCGTCCATTAAAATGAAATGCCTGATGAGACAAGGGGGAGGCACACTACGTCTAATACTATTAACATCTCATCCCCCCCCTGACGCACGCACGCATAAACAGAGCGGTTGCTTCAAGTGTGCTGCGCGTTTTCAACAAGTAAGTGAGTGTCAACAAGTAAGTGAGGCTTCTTTTGAAAATACACGAGATCTAAAATAACTCCACACTCGTGTCTGTATTGCGCCGCGGTTCTCAAACCGAGGGTCACAGTATGAGCCCCCTGAGAGGTCATAAGATGCTTCTAGGGAGGTTGTGAAATTATTTTGAAATTAGATTTGAATTTGATTGTGATTTTGAAATATAATTTTAAAATCACACATTTTCTTATTATTTTTTGTAATTTTGTTAATAATCATTTTGATTATTATAATATCATTATCACATTGTTGAAATTCAACAACCCAACCATTTAACAGCATTGAAAAATCTATGCACAGATTTTCTTTAAGCACAGATTTTTCACTGCTGTTTATAGTTGTTTATATACTGTAAATTTTTATACTGTTCTGTTATTCTATACGATTCTATATGATTCATTGCTTGTAACATGCCCAACATGGGTGCACAAGGTCACGGGTCAAAAAGATTAAGACCCACTGGTCTGGTATGGAGGATGACGCAAGGTTTTTCTGCTACAAGCTTTTCTGTGGCCAGCTTCCGTGTAACAGGAATACAAATAGAAGAGCCATCATCAGTATTTATTAGAGAGACACTCTCTGATGAGAGGCATTGCTACACATATGGGTCTATACACAGTCGACACACTCTCTCTCACTCTTATAGACACACATACTCAGACACACACACTTTCAAGCATTTTTGGAATCCGTTTGCATTAAATGAAAAGGTTAGTCTAATTCTGTGTACGTTCTCTGCATGTTCCACGGGAAATAACAGTGGTCCTCCCCATTAAAGTCTGTAATACTTTTTTATTAGGTGGCATTGCAGACCATCTATAACAGGTGACTCGTCAAATCGTCAGGTCATCTTCGTCATGTGGTCGAATAAGATGAATCAAGGAGAAATACTAGTGGAAATCCTGTAGTGTTCACTTCAACTTGAGGAAGACAAGACACAAGGTAAATAGGAGCTGGACTGAATCCTGTTTCTGTCCCTCTCTCACTTTCCGGTGATAGGTTAGGTTGTTATTTTCACTTTCCCTCCTGAGATTCAATTCCCTCCTGTGAGAACTCATCAGCCATGTTTTCCATAACAGCCCACAGGCCTGTGGGAGATTTGACGGTTTGTGACGCTGCTGATGTTATTGTTTTTAAGCCCTTCCGACCCGCTCTCGCTCTGTACGCCAACAGACCAATGACCACACATCACTTTCACCAATGGCGAGCGTTTACAGTAGGTTCTAGTCGTGTCAAACTCTGCTGTAGTGACTGGACGCCAGCGTCCAACACAACCACCTCATCATGTCATGTCATCCTGTTACATGCCCCTCGTAGGCTCCATACAGTAGCTCGTTTGATTACAATGAAAAGAGCTGACTCGTTTTGTTATGGGACTCTAAAGATTGCTTGTTGCTATCTGTTTGCAATTTTGTCATGTTTACCAAGATTGGCTGATCCTTTGCAGCTTATTAGAGCAGCTGACAGAGTCCTTAATGTCATGAATACACTATGCCATGTGGCAGCTGCATCCTGATGAAAATGTCAAGCAACCCCCACCCCCGAACTGCCCTCTCTCTGGTACTCTGTCCATGGTGCTGAAGCGGTCGCCCAGGTGAATTATCAAGGGCATCTGCTGCCATCGACTGTCACTTTTGCCAAATTGAAGCCTACATCACCACAAGCCATGTCAAGGACACCACAAAGTCAAGTTACCATCACGAAATGCAGTCTGGGAATTTCATCGCATCATACAGTAAATTGTAACTCAACGCTGAGACATTCTTTCACTTGGGAGACCGACACCATTAAAGCACTTAATCTCCAGCTTCAAAATCCTTCTGAGCAAAGAAAAATGCAAAATATAGAAGACATTGGGAAGTCCGAATGCAGTGCAAGTCTGTTAATTTTCACTTTAATTAATTCCTTGCTTGTTTTATTATAAAGGTGTTCTAAGGGACTTAATTAGGACTTCATTATTCTGGTAGATTTCTTGCGTTACAGGGGCTATTTTAGACTTCTAGAAAAAACAATAGAGACAAAAGATGTACACCACTGTATCATAGAATTGTACGTTATTCTGGAAACTGTATTTCTATCAGGAAAAGCACAGTTTACAATGATACAAGACCAAAACTTGACTTATCGGTTTTAACTTTACTCCTGGAAGGTTACTAGAAGTTTTATATAAAGGAATTGATGCAGTCCTACATTAAAAGCCTATTCGAATTAGCCTATTTATATTCCCCATTTGATACAGCATTCAATGAAATTACAGCCTAGCTATTTGTTTTTTTCTTCTAATAAGTAGCAGCATGCACCTGTAAGGACGTGTTCGTAGACTATGGAAAACTATGCCACATTAAATGAAAGAAGGTAGCCTAACCCACGTATTGTCTTGAGGTGAAATGAGCGAAATTAAATGAGACATAGCCTATCCTATAGGCTACGCAGCAGCGGAACCGTACATACCGCGTTCACAGGAGCGAGTAGGCTAGACTATATGATGAAACTGGGAAACCGGTTAAATTCCACCACAATTGTGACTCCCTACCGGTATAAATTGTGAAGTTTTTCGGAATCCGGCGAATCGGATGAATCTCAGCTGTTAAATCCTTTGACAAAAATCCCTGGAAGAAGGGCAATCGACGTCGACTCTCGGCGCTGCTTTCTGTCTTTTCCTCTCTTCCTCCAAGCTCTCTAGCGCATCTCACAGAGGAACGATCGACTGGCTGTTTGCTTCTGCCTGCCTTCGGTATAGGAGAACCGCGATGCGCGCGACCCGGATCGCCGTGAACTGTGCACGACAGGGCCGACCGGCTGATCGGTCAGAATAAGGCGGATACGTCAGATTCAGATAAAACCGGCTAGATTAAAAACGGTTCTAGAAAAGACGGTTGAGACAGAGAAAGATCTAAGGTATACAAAGTTTGATTAAGATCATAGAAAATGTCTTGACAGCACATATTAACATAGAGAAATTATCATAGCCTAATTATTATTAGACCAACATGCAGCAGATGTAAATCAATGTGATCAAATCCAGACAGTAGCAGCTTGAGCATTAGCCTACATACTGTACATAGCCAAACAATATGCCAAAACATCATTAAAACTGCCTCAACAACATAAACAGGCTAGGCCTCTGCCAAAATCACATTAAGGCAGAGACTCCCTAAACTGTAACACTTAAAACATATAATATTCTATCATCTACCCAACAATCTATCATTAGCAGATGCATGAAAGCAGCTTATACATGCAGTAGTCCCAGATGTGTGAATACTCTGACTGTAAGTTCTACGCAGTTTCATTGTGGAAATACCCTTTTTTTGCTGCTAAAATAAGGTAAGGTACATACTTCTTCCAGGTTCTTAAAGGCACTGTCAGGTCACACAGTATTTCAGGTGCTCGTGATCTTTGTACATAACATTAACTGGAGTGATTTAATTGCCTGGAGCCTCTGCATCAATACTGCATGTCTGGCAAACAGCTGTCACACAGTTCTTTAGATGGTCTGTCTAAGGAAACAGCTCTTGCAAGCCACCGAGGGATCATTTCGGGAAAAATGGCCTCGGCCCTGATGTGTAAGTGTTCTCTGAACTCTTGCTTACCTTTTCTCTCTCACCTCCACCCTCTTTTGAAGAGGTTATGACCTGTGAGCTGTACATTATATGGCCAATAAATACATTCATTTTTGTCACACCTGACTGACACAATCAAATGTCTGAGGCACTCACAGCCACCGTTTTCTTAAAGGCTTCGATTAGCAGGAACTTGGAAATGAATGAAGAAAACTGTATTTCAGTGATTCTAAAACTGGGGCAATCGATAAATTCCTCAACAGCACTGGTGGCATGCTGTAGGCTAAACTTGACAAACGTGGTGGGTGTTTATCTCCCTGAGGTTTGGTCCCAGTGGACAGCAGAGCAGAACAATGCACCTAAATGCTTCTAAACAAGGCAGACAGCTCGTGAAAGCGATCCACTGCAACAAGAGAGAATCGAGAACAGAAAATACAATAGTCTGTTGGAGCTGGTCTGAAATAGCAATTATATATGTATTTATCATAAAGGATGTATGTAGCATGTGCAGCAGGGAAGATATACATTGACATATTGCATGCGAAATTGTTATAAATAAACAAATACACCATATACAACAACAGTCCTTAATTATCTAATAAAATCGATGTATTTTTTTTAAATATGATTTATATAATAGCCTCCACACAAACCTACAAATTTATTTTAATAAAATGGACACACTGTAGTACATAGATTGACAGATTGAAAAATGTAACTGGTTGCATAGTGCCCCCTACTGAGAAGTTAGGGAATAGGTTTCATAATAAAAGCACAGTTTGGGATTTTTCATGCAAGATTGCTAGTACTTTATACTTGATGATAGTATATAAATATCCGTACAGCTGAATGTAAAGACAACAGTCGAGTCACATAACATTAGCTTATAGCGCATTGTCAGCTATCCATCCATTGTAAGAAGCCTATTTTATGAGCAATACAGAAATGTGTGACTGTATTGGCAGAATTTCTCTGTATTCTGTCTCAGATGACTGATGTTAAATCAACTATGACAGTAGATAGTTCCGCTGAGAAAGAGAGCGAGGGAGCCATACAACCAGCAGTTACCGCATATCCTTCCAACCATGATGGTTCTCAATTTCATGCTAGAGCAATCTTTTTTTTTTTACAGCCAGCCTTTCAGAAGGCCTGTAGGTCGCATTGGCGGTGGTGGTGGTGGGTGGGGGTGTGTGCAGGTGTGTCGGGGGGGAGAGTTACAGGGTGCACGGCTAGAACCTGACTACAGTCTGGGAGTGAGGAGATGGGGGGAGGGGGGGCATGAACAAGAGCCGAGAAAGTGAGAGCAGAGCAGATGAGAATAAGGAGGGATGTTTAGAGAACTAAGAGCTTCTGGGGTGAGAGAGTGCAAATGAAGAGGGAAGTAAAATGTACAGGGGGCTCTGAAAAGGAGAGAGAATTAGAACCATTCCACACAATGTCTATCTATCAGACAGCTCGCCACAGCCCAGGGAGATAAATCTGACGCGGTGAATGCCCTATCCTTTTCCCTTGAACTCTACTCACATTACAGCAAAGCCTGCACAACCAGCCCACTTGCTATTTGACTTCCTTTTAGACTGAAGATTTGGCTATACAATGTGTACAACAAAGAATTGAGAAATTAAGATTGTCCACTTGTTTGTTTGAGAAGATTGTTTATCCACCATGCAGATGAAGATCACACACAGGTAGAGAGACAAATAATTATCTGTATCCATGCACTAAACCAGTTGATTCTAAATACCATCCTTTTTCTAGCTAAAGGAATCAAATTAGTGAAATGAACTACACATATACATAGTTAGTACATGCAGTCCTCGTGTTACGTAAGCTCTTGGGGTAACCTGGACACAACATAATGTGTGGCTCCCCACTCCCAAGCAAGGCCAGAACAAAGAATTACAAAGTAGCCGTTTTTATTTTATTCAGAGATGATCCGTGCCCCAACACAAACAAAACAACTCTAGAGGCAACCTAAAACTTTCCTAAACCAAAACAAAATGTAAAGAAAAGACAAAGCTCTAACCTAGGCTTCTGATATCAGAAACAGGAGAAAAAGGGAACAAACAAAAAGGCCTTCACACTCCTACCAAACTGCTACTAGCAACACAACACAAAGAAAATCTATTTACAGCAGAAACAAATGGCTGAAGGTCAACAAAACAAAGAGGTCAAAAACGATCCTTTTCAATAAATGCTGTTTACACTACTCAACTTGAATCAAGAGACACAGATCTACAGAGGCACATGTTGGGAATGGCAGAGTGAAGAGAGAGAGTTCTTCTTCTTGTTGTTGTATCCGGCAGATTAGATGCATCTATGGGGTATTGCTGCCCTCCACTGTTCGTTAATCGCTATTCACATCTTTGTTGATGTTAATTGCCTATGTCCTTTTGTATAATCCAGTTTTATGTAGGTACTCCATCAGTTTCTTCATTTTGTTCCAACTATCCAAATTAAGTAGAGTGCGTAGGTTAAAAACAGTTTCTCCAGTTGCTCCCAGGTCCCTGAAATATTTCCTCCTTTGACGAGAGTACTTTCTGCAATTAACTAATACATGCTTCACTGTTTGCTTGTGTCCACATTCACACTTTCCATCAAGATGTTTACCAATCAGAACCAGCCCACTCCTCAGACCACAATGCCCAAACCTCAATCTAGATAAAACTACTGCGTCTCATCTCTTACATCTAAAATCAAAAAATTCTTTCTCTACAATTCTTTGTACTGAACAATATGTTCTCCCCTTCCTTTCATATTCCCATGAATTTTGCCACTTTTCTTTTACTGACCTATTTATTATTTCTGTAAAATCTGGTGACCCATACTGTACATTTATTTGAACTCTTTCCTCCTGTACCGCCTTCTTTGCCACCTCATCTGCCTCCTCATTACTCTCCACACCCATGTGCGCCGGAACCCACAGAAACCCCACCTCATACCCTTAGTTTTAGTATCTTTAATTGAAATTAGAGTTGCTGCTGAGTCACTACATATGACTGAATACTCCTGTTTGTTATCTTCATCCCACCTTAATGCCCATAAAACTGCCACTAGCTCTGCTGTGAATACTGACAAATGATCCGAAATCCTACAACCTTTTTTATAACTTATTTCAGGTATGCTAATACCAAAAGCCACTTTACCGCTCTCAGGATCCTTTGACCCGTCAGTATAAATTCGTAGGTGGCCTCCCCATATTTGATACTGCCAGACTTTAATCTCCTCTTCTACAGCCTCTGACATCCTACTTTTGTTTTTCAAAAAATTTAAGTCAACAATGGGATCTGGAATCAACCATAAAGGTATATCTGGATGACATATTGGTGGACATACATTCAAATTCACAATACCAATTTCATCTGCCATAGATTTGAGTTTTTCTGTAAAGTTTGTTTTGACCATTCTTGCTGTTCCCATAAACTCCCAATGTTGACTCAACAGGCTTTTTGTTGGTAGTTTTTCATTCTGTCCTTTTAGTTTCATTAAATACTTCAAACCAAGTTTACATCTTATTTCTAAGGGGATCTCCTCTGTTTCTATTAATAGTGCCGGTATTGGAGTTGTACGAAATGCCCCACTACACAGGGCTTTTGCTTGGACTATATCAAGTTGGCTATTCACTGAAGCAGCTGCTGACCCATATACCATACAGCCATAATCAATAGTTGATCTTATCATTGCTCTGTATATCATCATCATCATAGATTCACTATCAGACCCCCAATCAGACCCGGCTACACATCTTAGGACATTAATTATTTTCCTACACTTCAAAGAAACCATCTCAATATGCTTTTTCCATGTCATTCTTTCCTCTAACCACATTCCTAAAAATTTAAAGTTTTTCAATAGTCCTATTATATATTTGTAACATCTGTGCTGGCATATTCTTCTTATGTACAAATACCATGCATTTCATTTTTTCTGTAGATATTTTAAAGCCCCAATCATTATCCCATTCAGTTACTTTCTCCAATGCAGCTTGAATTTGGCCAAAAATATAGGAAACGTTCCTCCCTTGCTTCAAGGGGGCCCCATCGTCTGCAAACAATGAAAAACTAAATTATTTTCCCACTCTACTAAACATACCATTGACTAGTATATTAAAAAGATGTTAGGCTTGCGCTCCTGACCCAGAACTCAGAGGCACCACATGAGGCTCGGGACACAATCAACAAAAAGATTTAATAGTCACAGTACTTGGCAGATAGAACTAAGGCAGCACAGTTCCGCTAGTTGACTGGTTCCAGGTTCTGGGAGGTCAGCCAGGGAAATTCCACCAGGACACACAGGGAAATCCAAACGATAAGATACACAAGCAGAACGGCTAGGAGTTGGTGGCGTAGCATGCAGTGGCAGGGAATGCAGATGGTTTGGAGCATAATCTAGAAAGATGACAGGAATTACACTGAACATCACAAAGACACTCTGATTGTATGTCTCAAGGCCTAGTTACCACACAGATGAAGGTAATAATCTGGCACTGAAGAGGAGTTCAGCCTGGGAATATATGCAGGAGAGTTGAATCATATAATGAGCTGCAACTGTGCAGGTAGCTGTCCTGGAGTTTGGCCACGCCCCTTGACCTACTCCAGGGGAAGGTAGATAAGACAGACAGGAAACACAGGGAAACACAAGGGAAAGAACACACATCTGCCCCATAACAAAATAACTGGCCTTATTACACTACCTTGAGTGGTTCCATTCTCTACCTCAAGCTTTCTCTAACCCCTGATAGTTGATCAGCTATACAAATCCTGTATCATTTAATGTCATAGTTCTTGTATATCACCATTCACAGACTCACCCTGTATTGATTCAAACGTATTCTTATTGTTTTCTTCGGAAAACAAAACTGTCCAGAACCTTCTAAAACAACACTGGGTCTAACTAAAAAAAAACATGCAACCGCTGTGCAATCATCGCTAAAGTGTAGGGCCAAATGAAAATAATATTTTGTACACTAATGAGAAATTGAGTGTTTTATGACTGTAAAAATAACTGAACCATAGCCTAGTCTTCCCAAATTTGAGCAAATTTGATACAAATATTTTGACAAAAGTGTTTTAAATGTCATACAGCACATGGAAATACCTGATTATAAGTGCTATACACACCAACTATAATCACTTCCTTAATAATCCAATCTTCATTCAAATAAATGCCACAATTATTAAAGATAAAGAATATTTTACATGTTCAAATTCTCTTACTTCAACCTGAAATGGTATGAATGAGGGCTGGTGTTTGTTGTTATTTCCAGTTTTCTACTCACTTGATTTGTTAGTGTCTCAAATCCCCACTGATTAACCAGCCCTTAAATCTTTTGATAAAACACTGAGGATACCAAAGTGAAGAATAAGTTGCGTTCTTTGGTACAAAAACCACATGACAAAGATAGGGAAAGCCACAAGGAAATATTAGTTAAGCTTTTGCTAGATAAAGGGTGTGTTCGAAATGAAAGGCAGTTGCCTTGTTGCCATCTTCTAACAACGTTGGTTTTCTAACATGGCCTGTAAAAATAAGTGAACAAACCCTCCTTGATGTCACCCATAGATTTTCTGAAGAACGGGTTTGAAGCTCCATGTGTGCTGGCTCTGGCCATCACCATTTTGGCAGTGCTTGACTCACGCCTAACTCCCGGCTATATATAATGGATGGATAACTAGTGAAGAGGGCTAGCTCTGTTTTGTTCTGCCCTCTGGACACCATAGAAGAGGTGGGGGAGAGGAGGATGATAGCCAAACTGGCATCAATCATGGTCGACCCCCTGCACGAGACTGTAAGCTCCTTCAGCAGCAGACTGTTGCACCCTCAGTGCAAGAAGGAGAGCTAACGCAGGTCCTTCATCCCAGCAGCAGTCAGACTATTTAATACAACAACATGAGCCAATACTTAAAAATATTCTGCACTATTGTTAACTACTACTACTACTATCTGTGCAATTATGCCATTTCATATTAATCTGTATATTCATCTTTATATCTGTATATTTATTCTCCCCACCTGTAAATAATAATGACCTGTACAATATGCCATTCATTTTCATCTGTATATTTCATCTGTATTTCTACTCTCCCCACCTGTAAATACAAGTGTTTATAGTGCACATACAGGTGCTGGTCATACAATTAGAATATCATCAAAAAGTTGAGTTATTTCAGTAATTCCATTCAAAAAGTGAAACTTGGATATTATATTCATTCATTACACACAGACTGATATATTTCAA
>JAOEHI010051261.1:0-19039 GCA_025447815.1 Percopsis transmontana | reverse complement strand
GGAGCAGGTAGGGGTTAGGCATCTTGCTCAAGGATGCTTACAGGTAAGCCGACTCTGGGGCTCGAACCCACAACCTTGAGGCTGGGAGTCCAACACCTAGACCACTAGACTATCCTGCGGAAAGGGGCCACAAAAGGAGGAGTCCAGCCCTAGAGACGAGGAACGGCTGTGACGGGTACTAGCACAGATTTAGCTCAGTATAAAATTGTTTTCTCTGCAGCTCGCGGGGAGGGGGGGGACACTGCCTGCCTCACAACCAAGGGACATCTTGGCTTTTCATTGCTCAGCCAAACACCAACAGGCTGCTGCCATGGCAGAAATTAGTAATTATTTCCATTCAATTATAGGTGGAATTCTGAGTAATTTAGGCATGGACATCGTTCCTATCTCTTCCAACTGTGGTGACTGTTTCTGATCAGCATTTAATAAAACAATTCAGTTCTGAATTCTAGCGGTTTCTGGGGATGGAAACACCATCAGAAAAACACCCTCTAACTCAAAACATGTCCTTTTGAAGTATGCATAGTAATGTTGGAAAAATATTCCTGTGAGGTGCTTGCATTTTCTTGTTTTTAATAAGGAATTGAGCTATAATTCGCTTCAACATTGGGTAAAGCTTGCAGTTTTTTCAGGCCTATAGCTACTGTATGGAGTACGTATGAATAGCTCATGGAATAGCTCTTGATTTCATATCTGTTTGTTCTTGAATGTTTGTGTATGTGGGTTCCTTTACATATATGGGATTATCCTAGCTGTGTCCTTCAGTTCACTGATTAAATTCAATTGTCAAACATTGATGTTAGTCACCCTAACTCAGATGGTGCATGTATTAATATAAATGCTATATTAATATAAATATACTATATTGCTGGCTTCCGTTAGAGGGGGGGGGGTAAATAATTCACTTGAGGGCACTATAGTGTATGAATTCTACATTTCTAATGCGGAAACATAAATAAAATGGTGGAATATCAGTTTAGTGCACAATATAGCAAATAGGGAAACGATTTTGGACATAGCTTGTGTCTTTCTTTACACTTGTGTGTAGTGGGCTGTCAAGTCTTGCCTGGTGGTTGTCCAACCAGACCAGGCAGAACTAAATAGAGTAATGAGCGCCCCCATTGATCCATGCAGTCCACAGCTGTTAATCTCTGACTTGATCCCTTATACTTTCTAATGACTGTAGGTGTCGCCAGAACAACCTGAACTGGAAAGATTGCAGCTGTGTTCCTGTTTCATCCGCAGTACAGGCTCAGTACTGTACATGCGCACCACAGAGACCAAGTCTGGCTGGTCCTGATTGCCGGACCAGCGTTATCTGATTGTATTTCCTGCCGTTGGTCGGACCTCAGCTTGGGCTTAATACTCCAGAGAGATGGAAGGATGAGGATCCAGAGGAGGGAATGAGAGAAAGGAGAGAAGGAAACAGGGGGAGCTGCTAAGTCGGAGGCGAGGGAGGGGGCACAATGGGGAGACAAGGTTGGGGAGCAAAGGGAGGAAGGGGAAAAGAGAGTTCACGAGCAAAGAAGGAAATGGCCATTCATGAGCAGGTGGAAAATGAGAGAGGGAAGGGGTGACGGTGCAATGGACGAGAAGTGGAAACCAAAAAAAAATGATGGCGAGGTGGACAAACTGGCATGGTAGAATGTGGCGGGCAGAGGGCAAGAAGGAAGGACAGATGTATCAGTGAAGGAGAAGGCGGTGGCTTGGAGTGTTGGGGGGGGGGGGGGTTCAGGGTTCTGGAGTCAGTGCGGCCCCAGGACTTTGATAGCAAAGCTCCCGGAAGCGGGGTGTGGGGTGGGTGGGGTAGGTGGTATAGCACTTGCTACAACCAAATGAATCCACCCCCTATTTTTCCCCGACCGGGTAGTAGGAGAAAACGTTACACTGTCTCACACAGAGGCTCCTGAAGATTAGCTCCTGCGGTGGACTTCCCGCACTCTAATACCTGGCTTTAAAGCTTTAGGAAAGGTGTTTATTTATTTATTTTTGTCTTTTATTCCTTACTATCTGACAATCTGAGGATACCAACAGCGTTTCTCGCTACAGGCCTCCCAGCCATCTCTCTCTCAGTGTGTGTGTGCGTGCAACAGCGGGAAGCAGAAAAGGAGGGAAAAACAGATTTGAGACCCCCCGTGGTCTTGTGATACCCTTCTGTACTAACAACGATGTCAGTTAATCCACTGATAAGACTTCACAGCCTTGTTTAAGGAACACAAATAAGCTTCCATTTGGGAACGAGCCAGACAGCACGCCAGTCCAGGTGAGGTTCAGTACACGCCCACACAGCATTTCTACCCAGATACAGTTAGTCTGACTTGTCTTTTGGTGGCAGTGACACAAGGAGGCAAGCAGTGGTGTAATCAAATTTTTTGTAGTGAGTAGCCTATACTGTGAGTCATACTCACCGGCCCAGAGCGACACCCCATATGATGCATACAGTATGCATCTACATGTAATTGAGAGCATTCTGAAAGACTGCTTATGTAGCTTTCCTAGTGGGTATACAGCATATACCTGAGTATCACGCAGACTACACCACTGCCAGCAGGGGTAACCGAGCTGTCCCACATGCTTGCTAATTTAAATGTGTACATATATTACGTGACCACTAGATGGCGGCATAAGTTATGTGTGGTTATACAGTATGTAGAGAAGAGAGTACCTCTCTATAGAGCTGTCAAACGTTCTATTGATCTGAAACAGGGATATATAAAGCTAAATATATATTTGACGATCATATTACTGAAGTCAGAAGTCAACTTTTCACCTGCGCTTAAACAGCAATGTAAAGCCCGCATTGTTCTACAATGGCAGTGAAGATCTGATAAGGCTTTTTTAGTTTTATGCTCTTGTGTATCCACATTTATTAAATGAATGTTGTCTGTATTTGTGACCATGGTGTTTCATTGTCCATGGTGCCCTCTTGGTCAAGTCTCTTTTGTAAGTAAGTCATATGTAAGCTACATCAGACAAAAAACACTTTTAGTTTTAAGAAACTCAGCTTGTAAGAAGTGGCAAGTGTTAAATATTCGGACCAGAGGCTTTGTCGGTTGCACTTCACTTTGGATTGTTGACCGCACGATAGGAACTTGTCAGTCAGGCTTCTTCTGCACGGGCCTTACCCCGAGTCTCCCACTGGCATAAGCTGTTTCACTTCCACAGTTTTCCATTGAACAGCTTGCAACACCCCAACCCTGAAAAGCTGTGTTTGAACACTGGTGATTCAGGTAGAAACACATGGTAGTGTGTTATTTTCATGCTGTTATTTTTTCACAAATACACACACACATAATTCACCTTCAGACAAAGACGAGCATTAGCACATTAGCACGTTACAGTAGCTTATATACATAATGACACTGTATGCTGAGTCATCATTTGTCATCATATGCCATCTGTTAAATATAGTAGCCTAAAATAACATAATACATATTAGCATAGTAATTTGTGTGTTCCATCCAGCATTAAGCATTGGGCCAAACAAAAGTGAAAGTGCCGTTTCTCTATATCTTTCTCTGAACACAAAGCTCACTTCCTTTCAGTGCACTGTTAGAGATATTCTGGTGAAACTCACTAATTAGCATGTAATACTCAATGTCCCAACTTTAGCTCCAAGAGTGGAAAGAAACAATGTTGAAACAGGGATATTGGAACAGGAAATGGTGTGGACAAATGAGATAATATAGTAGCAACTGGATATTGCTACTGTGAGAATTTTTAGTTTCTCAGAGTAGCAACTATTGCTCTCTACCTCACAAGGATTACCTAACAGGAATGAGAGCTTTGCAAACATTTGAATCAATGGACTTTTATTATTATTTTCATAAAATAATCTAAAGGGGCAACATGAATTGTCAGGCTACTTATAGAAATTACTAAAAGAAAAGACCTATTGAACTCATTCATAAAGTTAACGTGTGATTATTAGTGTTGATGTTATACATTGTAATCACTAATGTCTTTTTTTCTGGGCATCGGCCTCTGCCGACTATCACATTTGTATCTGACTGTAAGTTTCCGTTTCTCTCCCACAAAATTATTAAAAAAAAAAAAATTCCTAACCTCAGTGGAATTAGAAGTGCTAGCACAGTAGAGGTGGGATGCCCTCTGTCATAACATGTTGCTGACAGCAATTCAAGTGTTCCTTACAAAGTGCTGAGGGACCAGGCATCAGCATATTAAAAAAACAAACTGAGGAGCACACTGTCCCTTGTAATTAATGTAAAATAATGTGACTGTCATTATAGTTCACATTTTTTATACCATGGAATATTGATGTGATTCCTATATTGCAGGGTTATTAATGCGATCGATGTGTAGACCTTTAGAAGACGGCGTCACTATGGTCCGCAAGCTGCCTTCGATTTCTCATCACTGTGTCTGTCAGCCTGGGCAGAACAGGACATATGAATTGATGAATATACTGTTTGAGAAAACCAGCATGAGTAATGAGCAAAGGGTTGTTTATAATGTAGGCCCAACAACAAGCCGCATAAATCCTGCAAAGCCATCTATACAACCTGAGAGGCCACATCCGAAGGGCTTGGGCATATTTTATCGATCCACAAGCAATAATAAGTTAGGCCACATCCAGTGATGTGAAAACCTATCGCCTGATCTTAAATCTATTCCTCACGAATTTAGAGGAAATAATTTAGAATTTAGAGGGGAATTCTGGACAGTTTTGTCCCTGACCTTATTTTGTCGTCTCTCAAACAATCGAATTTGGGTTCTGCTTATCTCTGCTGTAGAAACAACATAAATTATAATGGACACAAACAATATATATATATATATTTTTTTTTTCAACGGTTAAACCTTTATTAGGTGATGGTCACAAATGATGCCCACGGTTTGGAGAGATGGGAAAATTAGATCCAGCTCAAAATTGCCCAGAATTCCACTTTAAGAAAGGAAGGGTTTTTTTTTTTTTAGGCCAATGAACCACGAGCCACGTGGTCCAGTAGACAAACAATGGCCCTGGTCTGTGTAGTACTGCCCATATGCCATTTCCTTTTCTAAATTTGTAAGTTATTTTATGACAACGTATTGATGCCGTTGTTTCAAATACGCTTCACAGTAACATAGTCAGATTGTAAACGTTAATGCCAATGTTTTCTGAAACCTGTTGTAGCACAGGCACTGCAGGAAAACAGTAATTCACATACACTTTTCACCCAGAATGAAATACTTACAAATACAAATATTACAAATACAAATATTGCCTAAAAATGTTCACCCACAGAGACTGTTTACCTTGTCTGTTCATCAGAAATAAACAAGTACTTGTTGCAGGGTTTTTTTGTGGATTTGCTTTCCGTGAAAAATATTTAACTTATAGAAAATCCCATGGTACTAAGAAGTTACACTGCTAAGTAAAAATCAATTCTAAGCATCACATTTCATGGAGACACATATTTTACATAATGATGAACAATGAACACATACTCAAAAGTCAAAACTCAATAAAGTTGTTGAAGGGAGACTATTGGCAAATGGACAATTACAAATTTGTTAAAGTAATGAAAGTTTCTGAGAAAATTACCAAAAATATGTCCCTTGCGATATCAGATTTAATCAAGATCACACACAACAACATTAAACAGACAGTTATGGCTTATACCTTACAAAGACAAGCCCAGCCACTGTCTGGAATTACCCTTGTGGTTGAAACAAACACATGGTTGTTTTGGTTTGAAACTCAGAGAGTGCATTGCTCTCTACTCATCCCCCTACACAGCTTATAGGCTCACATCTTCTCTACCCCACCGGGTGATACATATAACACTATGGATGTATTAATATAACTGGATTAGGCATGTTAAAATGTCATTCATTTATTCATCTTACCAGGCAGGAAGCAGGCATTCGCCCGGTATATCACTACAACTGTAGCATCTACTGTAATATGACATCATTATTATCATTACATCAGCAGGGTATCAATAGAGCATCTTGAAGGGTTTATTTTTTCCACTAGATTACATCAGTGTTGTCATCCTCAGTCTCTCAATGATAAAAAAAGGTAATTTATGAGCTTCATACCAAAAGAGCCAGTCTGTCACAGATTATTTCATCAAAAAAACACTGGACATGACAAACCTATGCTCTTAATATTAAGGGGGGCAGCCTTTAAATTTGTGTGTGTTTATAAGTATATACAGTATGTATATACAGTATGTGTGTGTGTGTGTGTATGTATTTATGAATGAATGAATGGGTGGATAGATGGATGGAGAGACAATTAGACACTCGATATGGAAATGATTCAATGGCTTAATAAAAAGCAAAAAATGTTCTCTAAAATTCTGAATTGTAAATCTGAATTTCTAACAACCAAATCTAACAACCAAAGGAAGCAGTCTCACTATGTTGTGGGAGGGTATGACTCAGACTTTATCGTTCAAATCTGATTGAACTTTGTCACTTGTCTTTCACTCAGAGAAGGTATTTGGTCTGACTTTGTGCTATAAAGCATGCCGGTTGTAACTTAATGTAATACAGAGCTCTCTATTATATATACAGTAATTACTGATGCCTATTAACACCTGTAGTGTTTGGACAGGCTTTATTGACAGCTTTGCATGTAATCGGCTACCTAAATATTGGGATGAGATATTTTAATAAAAATATCACTACTGTAGTCGCATAATGATAATAATAAATTATAAATTATAAAGTATAAAGCGCATGGCGCAAGTTCATTTAGGCCGTGTCCAAATCCACTTTTTGTAGTTTAATGGTGGAAAAAATGGTCGCAGTGCCAGGCGCAAGGTTCAAAAGGGTTGTACTTAGTCTTTTGATTATTAATGGGTGTGTTTTGGGCGTACCATGCAATAAACCAAATAGTGTCATCTTCTATTCCCTTTAAAAGCCAGGTGCGCTTGCACCTTGGCGGTTTGCTGTTATAATGGTGCATTTGCCAGGTATTAAGAAAGAACGATTCTCTGCAGAGGAAACTGGTGATCTGCTCGTGCTCAAAGTGAAAGTGCACGAGCAGACCATCTACGGCAACAGCAGGGTTCCAGCAGGATCAAATATCTTGATGTACACAATAATAATCTTTCACATGTAATCTTTTTATTTTTATTCTTTTGCATGTTTGTGCGCTGCTGCCCCCACCCATTGTCTTCCCCTCCTGTTGTTAGTAGTGCTTGCTCCGGGCCTTGCCGTCACGACTGTCACTCAAAAACCTCAGACTGGACACACACACACACACACACGTCATTATAGGGGTGGAAATGTAAAATATCCTAATTATTCAGCTCCTGCACTTTATCCTAGAAAACAATATAGGGAGATAGCGAGTTATGAAGTTGATCATGCTCTCTACAACAATACACGTTCGGGCGTCCTGCTCCAAGAGCTTTTATAGGTGTCTCAGGATTTTGATTTTACCACCCCAGTTTCAGAATTAATCTATTTAATTTTATTCAATGTTATTTTATCTAATTGCTAGATTTATTTTTTATTATATTGTTAGATTCACCTTTATTATAGGAGCTAGGCACCTAAGAATTTCACTATACATTATACTGTGTATGATTGTGTATGTGATAATAAAACTTGATTTGATTTTGATTTCAAACATCTTCAACTATTTAAGTGGCATTGGCGTCAAGTTTTGGTGTAACATCTTAGGAACTGCATGGTGCGGTTCCACGTTTTAGTGTTGTGTTCCAGTCTGTGTCTTTTTCCAGTCTTTTTTGTGTTGTTCCATTCCTGGTTTTCTGTCTCCCTTGTCTTACAATTAGAAAATTTGGTCTTTTTTTTTTGCTAGATGAAAACTAGCCATTTTATCTAGTTGAGCTAGTGTAACGGAGACAATAAAAATGAATGGGGTTCAACAATGGAATTATACACACAATTAAACTATTGGTCACTCCATGACAGCGTTACTTCCGCATTTTCTGATTACAACAGAAGTCTGCGGGAGTGTCGCAATTCTCTTTTTCAATGGCTCTGGGTAGAACCATTTTAAAGGGTTCCAGGTGGAACCATTATAAAAGGTTCTACCAGGCACCAAAAACGAAAGAACCCTATATGTTTTAGTAAGCACCTTTACTTCTGAGAGTGTACTAAACACTCTTATGCATGTAAACAACAAGTGGAAATACCCTGAAATACCCAAAAACGGGAGCTTCTAAAATTAGCTATTGCTTTTATGTTGTTTTTGTTCAAAGTGACTTTTAGTAAGTGCAAAGTTACATAATTAGAAACAGTTATTCCAGATAGTCAATACAGTGCTATATTCTGGTTTATTGTGCTCTGAAGTCTAATTGTGTATATGTCAGAAAGATCTTCACGTGATAATATTCAATGATACAAGGTTTCTTGGCATTTTGTGACATCTGTTACTGGCTTCTACATGTTGTCGTTGTTTTTTTATGGGACAAAACATCAATAGATTTCCCATTTCACCCACGCATTCCATATTTCAGAAATAATAATTTGTATGTTTTTTGTAATGAATAAAACACATACAACCTGAATCACACTGAATGAATACTTGTGAACCTTGAGAACTTGAGAATAAATGAGTGCAATGTCAAGAGAACAGTCAAAAGCACAGACAGTGGTTTGTCCATACCCCTGGTATGTAAAAACCTGTACCAGCAGGTCCTCAGAGTCATAGTGTCCCACCTTATCCGCAAGGTTAAATTCACGTACAAGAAGGAATTTGGAGTATTTACACACATCAGAAAATAGAGCCTTGTTCACACTGAGGATATAACAAGATACCGTAGGTTGTAATGCCTAAACTATTGTTTTCTAAGATTAGGATCTACGAGTTTAAGGATCTAATCACAAATGTGAAAAAAAATAGAAGGTGAGACCTCATACTATACGATAAGATAGATGTGAGTAAAGTGGCTTTGCCACAATGATATTGATATTTATTGTCATGATAACTGAAATTAAGCTATAGCTTTTAAAGGCTAAATCTATTTTTGTCTGTAAAACTGTAAAAGCTTGTCTATTGTTACATATCTACATAAAGTCAATACTTTGAAAGAATTATTTTGACCTTTTTTATACAAATTACAATGTTATTGATAGTAACTTATTTGAATATTTGTAGAATTGACATCATTCAAAACCGGAATAGATGCAAGGAGGACAGGCAGTGTGTTCTGGTACAAATGAGAAAGGATGACACACATACCTCAAAGCTCAAGTATGTGGTCATAACAAATAAATTAATCGTTGACGAATAAAATTAATAAATACAAACTATAAAATTATTGTTACATTTTTAAAATTTCACAGATGTCAAGATAAAAAACAATTTCAGCCATCTCTGGAAAGATTGTTAAATGATAAAGGTAAGAACTGATGCTTGTTTGTACCTGCCATATCTGCCACTAATTAAATATTAATTTAATATATGAATTAAAAGGTCCCCTATGTGGACAGTTGTGTTCCCTTCTCTCTTAAAAAATGTATGCGTAAAACAACTGTTTTCAAACTGTTTTAAAAAAAAAGTCAGCTTGTAGTATCAAATAAGTCTGCCCAAAATTAATGGGGAATAATGTGTGGCCTTCAAGTATATTGATTCATTGCCATTTAATAACATAACTTTTTATAATTTGAGTGCGAATAAGTCTCTAAATCTACTCTCTATCACTATGCAGAGTGTTTAGCAGCATTTCGTGCCTTCCTGCAGTATGAGTTTAGCGAGGAAAACATTGAGTTCTGGCTGGCATGCAAAGACTTCAGAGAGAAAACCTCAAGCGGTACCCTCTACTGGAAAGCAAAAGAGATCTACCAGGAGTTTCTTCAACCTGAAGCCCGTCGGGAGGTCAGTCTTTCTGGCGATCAGTTGATCCATACCACTCTTCATGTTACATAACTGGCAGAAAAAATTCCTAGCCAGTAATTTTTTTAAATAATGCACTACACCTGCAGTTTCCGGCTTTACTTCAATTGTATAAAAATGAAAAGCCACAATTACTGTGTACATCTCTGGAAAAAATTAAGAGACCACTGCAATTAAAAAAAATTATAATATATGTGGAAGATTCACAATGCTACCACAGACCGACCGCGTCGGTCGTATGTTTATTCAGACTTAGTCAGTCAGAGTTTAGCGTGACTGTCGCTCTGGGTGCTAGGAGGGTTAACAGCTTTCTCTTGGCGTCTTGCCTCGCCAGCATGTCTGTTCCCTGGCGTGTCTCGCTCTGGTCTGCTCCTGAGCTCCTTTACTAGGGAGACAGGTGCTTACTTAACTGCCAATACCTGTTCCCAATCCCCAAGTCCCGTGAACCACACCTCCTGACATACCCTCCCATACAAACAGTAAAAGCACACGCCTCCACAATATAAATATTTAAAAAAAAACATAAAACAATATATACAGTATATATAAAAATAAAATATATAGTTAAATATAATTATACGTATATTAAATATAAATACAATTTTATAAATATTAAAACCAGAAAAACTGATAATTATGCAGTGGTCCCTAGGAACCCTACCCTGTTATCATCGCCACTTAAAGTACTAAAGAACATTACTAGAGGAGAATAGATGCTGTGTTATTCAAATTGCTTTTTGTAACAGGGTCAAGACTTCATAGACCTACAGTATATTCTATGTGCTTTATTGCTAAACATGTATTCACTGTAAACAGTGTATACATTTGACCAACAGGTTTAAACATAAGTAAATCTACCTAGGGCATGTTGAATTATGTTACTGTGACAAAGTATTGTCCATTTGGCTTCCAATGCTTTTTACTTGTTTAAAATTGAACATTTTTAGTTCTATTATCATACATTTGAGTCAGGCCAAATAATTAGAAAAATGGGTTTCAAAGAGATAGATTGGAAGTAGGGTCATGCTACATGACCCATCCAGTGCTGCCTCACACTATAGAAACAGGATACGGCTTCCTGCCCATATCCTGTATACACTGCTCGATTCCATTATAGTGGCCCCAGAATGCTGAGTTTCCTCCACACTTCCGTTTTGTCTGCCTGTGCTGTTTTACAGTGTAGTGCATACAGTATTTAGTCTGTGTGTTTTACTCCAGGTCAATGTGGACCACTGTATCAGAGAGAACATCCGGAAGTCCTTGGAGAATCCCAGTGTCTGGTGCTTCGATGAGGCTCAGAGACACGTATACCAGCTGATGGAAAGAGACTCCTGTCCCAGGTTCCTTCGTTCTGAAGCCTACCTTACTCTGAGGAAAAATAACCTGTGGTATATATAATCAGGAAACAGCGGCAACCGGCCTGCCTGTTAAGTTTAAATGACTCTAATTGATATATTACACTATGTTAAAGGTAAAGCCTATTTTAAGTAGCACCCATGTTGGTTGTAAGTGCTTTTCACTAATGGAATAAGGAAGAAGCAAGTGTCGTAGGACCGATAAAGCGAGAAATGTGAAGTAATCACATGCTTTGTGTTTTTTTTAAACATACCATGAGTAGTGTAAAAAACTTGGTACTAGTAGGTAGTTGGTTGGTGTGTAGAGTTTGCACAAACAATAAAAGTAAGCTGAACTGCATGTAGAAAATGGTTCTTATCTCATTCTTGGCAACAAAAATGCACACTTTTGATTTATTACTTCATAACTGAATGCCTATGATTACATTTAGTGAAAAACATTCATGTGCCTCGGACATACATTACAATATTATAACAAAATTTTACATTTCCCTGCGCCCCGCTACGTCACTGACAAATGCCGAGCTATTTCCACAGCTAGGCATTTGTTGAAACAGTTGGTCACATGTACAATGACTTGCACTAATAGCCCGCTTAGATGCAAACAGGAGTCGCCAAGCGAGCGAGGGGGTCACTAAACTTAAAAAAAAAAAAAAAAAAAAGAGGACCTGTTCCATCCTTAACATGCTTCTCTAAATGGCTGTATTTCTGGAAGCAGTGCCTTATAAAGACATGCTGCAGGGGTCTGACCTACAACAATAGCTGGTGTATTGAAGTCATCAGACAGTCTGATGCGTGACAAATCGCCCAGAATATGGTTCCTTGTTAGGAAAATAATCTCACTATCAACACACCAGGGACACACACACCGCAGCACAACATAAATACTTAATATTAATATTAATAAATATTAGAGGAAGATATTAGAAGATGTAGTCAGCTCTTAAGTAAATTCAGTCTTCTTATTTAAAACATGCGTAAAGCTTGACAACTTTCCCAAAAATCAAAATTAGGAAATAAACTGGCCATTTATTCGACTTTCATGATGTGTTATTCCATAATGTGATTCCATTGTGTCATTTCAAAACCAGGGTTATGTCTATCAGGCAATATGATTCGCTACCATCTGCTACTGACAGAATCTAGTCCTAAAGGACATCGCACGGCCCATTTCTTTAATCCGTAATTATGTGGTGTTAGCTTGCTAATTGAAGACAATTCAATCAGATACAGCAATAAGTATCGCATCACAATATATAAATAGCTTCACGAATAGGTATTGAACTATTAAAAATAATGAAAGAAATAAGAATTAAAACAAATCTTCACTCTGGGTCCATCTTGGTACAACGGGATGTTCCTGATAGATCTCACCTCTCCACCACCACATGGTGTGTGATTTTTCACACACAATCTGCCCGTGTATTTTCTTTTTTTTTTCTTAATAGCCCCACATGGTTTCCATGGTAATGAAAAGGAAGTGAGTAATGCAGGGTGTATTTCTTGTCTGAGACATGTAACTCAATAGAGTCACAGTTAGGGAACTACTAACAGCCATGCCATATGCTGAATACCAGAGAATGCCCTAGAAGGGGAGGTTTCCTTTAATGTACATTTTATGTAAGATTAAATGTACCTATCTTTGGAGATAAGTTATTGTAAGGTTCACACTATGGTGTCTCTTGGCAATGCCCACTTGGTCATGACTGTCTTTGGGCAAAGTGAACTCATTGTCTGTTAAAGACGTTGTTAAACCTACTTGTGGAAATATCGTGTACATTCTAAACCCTTGTGAAGTGGCATTGAGTGGTTTTGATACTGGGGGAACACTAAAATGGGGGGTTCAGGGGCATGCTCCTGAACCACTTTAGAACAGAATCTACACTATAATAAGTGTGGTTGTAAGAGGGTCTGTCTGGGCAGTGAGAGAAGATAAAGAATACTCAGACTGGGGAGGGGAGATTATAAAGAGGGGTGCACAAACAGAGAGACGGACTAAATAAATCCCTTTAATGTTACCATAAAATTATTTATGGACATGAAGAAAAGGCACCTACACAGAATTTTGTCTGATCATCAGATATGATAGCATATAGTTGGCTAGATGGTTGCACACCTATTTCGTAGATAGCAAATTTATGCAGATTTGACAGTTTCATAGGCTAAATAATTTTTTCTACAACAAAATGAAACCTGCAAACAATCAGCAATTTCATGGGAGGAATTAGTTACGGTATACCTTCAAAGATAAAGCGGTAAAAAATCTAGATTGTGAGAATGTCCATAGCTGTCCTAGATGGATCAATCACCTCAAGTCACATCTCCAAATTAATCTATTCTGCTTCCATTACGTGAGAGTAGCCACATCTCTGAAAATCCATACCAGCTTGTTTGCTTATGACAGAAACTTGGCTCTCTCAAGGCGCAACAGATTTAACTACTAAAGAATTACGAAATCAGCGGAGACAGGCATGCAATGCGAAATATAATTCGATATTAAAAACAGAGGGGGGACAAAACCTAGATTTTGAAAAGTGGGGGGAACATGTAGTACTGAGGGGGGGCAGGGTGGTCTAGGCGTTGGACTCCCAGCCGGAAGGTCATGGGTTCAAACCCCAGAGGTGGTCTACCTGCAAGCATCCTTGAGCAAGTTGCCTAACCCCTACCTGCTCCACGTAATAGTACCATGTAATTGTAAGTCACTTTGGATAAAAGCATCTGCTAAATGATCAAATTGTACTGATCTAATGTAGAGTTACTTAATGGTTGCCTGTGGTGGTTGGTAAATTTGCCCAAAACACTTTTTAGCAAAGACACAATTCTTCTCTTCCACATACACATACTCTACACATACAATACACACTCGATCTTGTACAAACACACAGGTTCTGTGCCCACAGCAATACAGTAAGTGTGCGGCTGAAACAAAGGACTGGCCAGGATGGGATATCCGCAAAATCTTGCTAACTTCCTGTAGCCATCTGTTGCAATCTATTTGATGTTTCCCTTTTCTTACATAGCTGCACCTACACGTTTGTTTTTTTAAGAACAGGATTTAAATTTATTTTTAAATAAAGTGAGAGAAAAGAGAATGTGTTTAATAAAAAAAATGTGTAACAATGGACCTATTTTTGTTTCACGGACCTTGGCGTCTCACAATACAGTCCTTAGGTCCCTAAAAAGGTTACAATTTGCTTAGCAAACACAGTCATTTTATTTGCATCCGTTGCATTACAGTAACAAAAAAAGAAAAAAAAAAAGATTTGAATATGGCCCGAGAGGAGCCGGACTCACGCGGCCTGTTGTTCTCGCCGTGTTTACAGAGAAGGAGAGGAGAGGAGTGAAGGAAAAGCT
This sequence comes from Percopsis transmontana, assembly GCA_025447815.1. NCBI lineage: Eukaryota > Metazoa > Chordata > Actinopteri > Percopsiformes > Percopsidae > Percopsis > Percopsis transmontana. Next base: position 4,507 of record JAOEHI010051261.1, on the reverse strand, counting down.
TACAAAAAAGAAGACATAATAAGGAGTAAGGGGTTGGGGGGGGGGGGGAGTTGTAGTGAAGTGCAATAAGGGTTAGCCGGTGCAAGTGTGTGTTGTTGTTACTAAAACCAAGAAGAGGAGGGAAAGGGAGGGGAGGAGGAAAAGGGCTTCCTCTCTCTCTCTCTCTCTCTCTCTCTCTCTCTCTCTCTCTCTCTCTCTCTCTCTCTCTGTGTGTGTGTGTGTGTGTGTGTCTGTGTCGATGTTGGTATCCCAGCAGCCTCTGCAAAAAAAAGACCTGGGTATAAAAAGCTGCAGCGCTGGAGGGGGGACCCTCCTTAGTGTCTCTTAGCCACAGCATGAGCAGGACCAGGGGCACCAGGGGAGCGCTGACCTGACTAAAACAATGCCCAGCTTACTCGCCGAACCCCCCACCTGCATCATGGACCAGAACGACACGACGCGAAACAAGAATATGTGAGTAGACGTTTGTGTGCAATGAGGTGAACCGGTTGATGTTCTGGCTCTTGTGGAAAATGTTTAGGCAGTTACAGTAATTTACCCTAAGTCGCCAGTGAGAGTGGAGATCAGGGACCGAAGATGCACAAAATGTACAAATACACACTTTTCACAGAGGCACGGTACACAAAAATATGGACACGGACGCGTTGAAAATAGAGTGAAGGAAATTCTGTTATCTAACTGTGCTACGTCACACACACTTACTTTTCTAATTACTAAATACCCAACATGCTTCTCTTGACACTAAATATACAGCAGTAAATCCGGGATGGATGTATTAATATAATTCTTATCTCTCCAGTGGAAAGAACTTCATGTGCCGACTCCAGTGTATGTTTTCACACCCATCGGGTACAGAGAGGTAAGAAGAGTGCTTTGCATACTGTATGTTTCAGTGTTAAAATAGCCAGCCTGCTCCCATCATTTCCATCTATGGCATTTTTAAAAGGATTCAAATGAACTAAGGACACCATGTTTGCTTTGGCACGGACACGCATGCACACGCACACACACACATACTGACGCATCCAAAAGTTTCCCATATTTCAAAAATTTGATGAGAACATCTGTAATAGTCTCTTGATTAGACACTTGTGTGTCCTTGCATTACACAGCTGTCTGGTTTTAATTTGCCCAAATTTGATTCTGGTTTAATAACCCAACTTGCATTCTCTCCCAGCAGGCTAAGTTTAGAGGATACCCAACAATGGTCACAGTCACTGGAAAGGCTTCTGGAGTCTAAATGTAGGTTGTTGGCTCTTTCTACCCCTCCCCGGGGAGGAAAATACTGAGAAAACTAAATTATGTTTGTGAGAATACCCAATTTAAGCCAAAGAGTGTAGCATTTGTCTGTTTGTTTCTGTGTGTGTCATCCAGTTCCTGTGTGTTCTGTGGTTGTCCTCAGGTGGACTTGCAACTTTTCGCACCTTCCTAAAATCTGAATTTAGTGATGAAAATATAGAGTTTTGGCTGACCTGCGAAGACTACAAGAAAATCCGGTCTTCCTTCAGGATGTCTTCAAGAGCCAAAAAGATATATGAGCAGTTCATTCAAGCAGAATCTCCCAAAGAGGTACTTTTGAAATTACAAAAATTATATATATATACATAGTATATATCACTTTGGTATTTAGATTGTTGTATCTGCAAGTTGTATCTAGATGTTTTCTTAACCAGTTTAGTTTCAACAAAAGATGCTTCCACATTACAAAAACATCACAAGTTGTGCTTAGTTTTGCGTAAGTGACAGCAATATTTCTCTGTCCCTTTATCTTTCTCCGATCTTCACATTAACCAATTTCCCTTACCCCATAAGCTAACGTGTAGACTTTTGACCCAAATGTCTGCATAATGTTAAAGCTAAAAACTTTGGCTCACGTCCCTCAATTTTATCTCTACCAACTCCCTCCAGATCAACATTGACTATCACACCCGAGAGCAGATCAAGAGGAGCGTTAAGACTCCTACGGAGCACTGTTTCGACGACGCTCAGAAGATTGTTTATGGGCTGATGGAGAGAGACTCGTACCCGCGGTTCCTCCGGTCGGATATGTACAGAATACTCTTGGAAAACCTAGCAGCTGATGCTACAAATGGGTGAAACGCACAAACTACGAAGAACGCAGAGGAACATAACAAAAATGGATTTTGGGGGCTCGTCCGGAAGCTAGCGGCGAGCACAGCATCCCAGAAAGGGAACAGGAGGGTTGAGAAGCCACTCGGTGCAAAGAGACACACACACACAAACATAGGCCTAATGCTACTGCAACGCCCTAAGATCAGGAACTTACATGAACTAAAAGTCCCACACAATGGCCGCGCAACTGTACCTCAGTGAGAGGAAGGAGAAGCAAAAAAGGCGGGAATTCTTCTACGATTATGACTGCGTAATGTCTGCGTTTGCACTAGACGATGACTGTGTACACACTAGAGCTGAACTGAACAGCTTTGGCAGTGAATGAATCAACAGGCAACTGATGCCTGCCCACAGATCTGTGCCAGAAAACCATGCCCCCTCCCAACCCCCACCACAAAGGTGTTTCCTGTGCTGTAAATTGAGATAGAGGATGTTTGGCAGCACACACTATATCAGTAAAGATATTTGGGTTTGTGTGTATGTGTGTGTGTGTGTTATTGAGTGCAAGAAAGAGTGAATAATCAAATCTGTATCCCTGAAATACCACAGCCATGGCATGGACTGTTATCCGGGGCAGTGGTTCTCCAACTAGGTTCCAGGATGCTGTGGAGAAACCGTGGCGTGTGCCCAGGGTTTTCGATTAAAAAATGACACTGTATTTTATTTTGTACCGTTTATTTAAACGTTTCTTTTCATATACTCTGTGTCACTGCTATCAAAATTTGCTGAGCACCTGTGTTTTGTGGTGGTGCCATCACATCCGACTAATTGATGGGGAAGTCAATGCAATGAGTCCCTGTACATTTGACACATAACCCAGCACCCAGTTTCCTATACAGAAAAATCCGAAACAAAAAAAAGGTCTGTGAGCTTATGCTTGAGAAACACTGGGCTAAAGGACTAAACCTATTGTATCTCGTGACTGCACTAAATAAAACCACAAAAACAAAATATGATGATATTTCATCCATTGTAAGGGTCTGTAAACAACCACTTAGTTCTATACTATAGGCACACTGGGATGCACTATTCTCAATACTGAAATGTCCACATGAAATGAGAGATTTTCAGTGTTAAATTATTTTACTGCGATAAATGTAGCTAAACAAGGCATGATATGCTTTGAGCCTTCTTGTATAACGAATGTTAAAGAATGTTACGCAGAATGTTACGCAGAATGGTTTGTTAGTGTGCTAAAACCTGTGTTTTAGATGCAGTGTGTTATTTATTTGGCATCACACCTGATATTTATAGTTTATTGTGTGTTCTGCGTCAGTGCTTGTAACTATAGTAAAGACTGGTAGTCTATGCAATTAAATTATTCAGATACTTGGAATAAATAGTGATATTTTAAATATTGAATATACTGTAAATATTGAATATTTACGTTTTAGATTTTCCACAGTAGAACCAGTTATAATACCTGCCACAAGCATGTAAATATTAAGTATGCAGCATAGTTTGATCTTGTGGCCTAGTCTAATTACTTATCTACCCAAGTGAAATTGAGTTTATTTACATAGCCATTAATCACAATACAGTCTCAAAGAGCTAGAGTGGCCAACATTTCACATATAAATAAACTATATATGTCCATTGCAAGCAATTAAATCTCTGCTGTTGGCACTGTTTTGACCTCTTTACTCTCCTAGGGCATTTTGACCAACTATTAGTTGTCTGAAGTTATAAACATTTCGGTTTAGTGCCAGTGTTTAGAGTAAATACCACATGGGCAATACTTAAAAGGAGTACTGTCATAAAAAGCTATATAATGCTATCATAAGGATCTAGATATGGTTCCTTCAATATACAAAAAAATAAAAAATAAACAAAATACCCTGTGCAGTTGCTGTATGGCTTACATTCAGTACAGGTAAATCTAGGAGTGCACGCACATTAATTATGACAATTATTAACATCTCAACTCTGTGACAGAGCTACTGTACCAAGCAAAAATGTTGTGGTGCAGCCTTGGAGAATATTGGAGTACACAAACCCATAAATAAAAGTGTTTACAGTGCAATTGGTAAGATATTTAAGAGTTTATTGACATTGAAATGTTGTACAATGACAAAGAGAAATTACTTGAGAAGAAAAATAAACGCATATTGGTTAATTTAATTTCCCTTTATCCCTTTATCCCTTGTGCATCACTGACTTGCGATGCTTTGCACACAAGAAAGTCCAGAGTACCAGTGAAATCAGTTATCGTTAAAAGAAATGGAATTCAAAGGGACGTAAACATCATTGTTTCACTTTTGCAATTACCAAATTATTAAAATTGCATTGTTTTAAAAAAAGCATCTGATGCATTAGGCCTATGTTGCCTATTTTGACTATGAGGACCCTTATGTGTGCAAATAGTAATTACATT